>JAGVVM010003529.1:0-22739 GCA_019149425.1 Psidium friedrichsthalianum
GTGAGGGATATACAGTCTGTACCTCCGCAATCCCTAACCTGATACCTTACGAATGTTCATTTGGCAATGTGATCTTTTTGGAGTCCCCGCGGGGATTCGGTTTCCGTATTCAACACGTCCTCTGACTACGCACAACAGGAGACAGTTAACCACTGCAGACGACTCCTACAACATTCCTTTGTGAATTTGCTTGACAGGTTCCCCACTACAAAACCCCGCGATTTCTACATTACTGGGAGAGCTATGAAGGTCCTATGTGCCTCAACTTGCTTATACTATTGTCTCAAGGAATAAGAATCTGATCAAACGCGCATCAACCTTAAGGCATTGCTGTAGTTGAATAAAATCATTACTGGCCTCTGTCTATTCAAAGAAAGTATTTAGCATTCAATCTAAGTGTTCTCTCTCTCTCTCTCTCTCCTCTCTCTCCTCTCTCTCTCTCTCTCTATATATATATATAATGGTCGTTGCAGATTGGAAATGCATGGATAGACGACAATTACGAGCTTGAAGGGAATGTATAGTATTTCTGGACGCATGCCTTGAGCTCGATGAAACACATGCGGAATTATGAAGAATTGTGATTTTGTTGCCGGGAATTTTTCACCGCCTGTGAGGAATATATGAATAGAGGTGATCAGGAGCATGGTCATCTAGATATCTACAACATTTACGCCCCTCTGCAACCCATCGAAGCCTAAAGTCAGCTCATCTGCTTCCGTAAGTGATCACTTTCCAGCTTTCATAGCATGTAACACAAGAAAAAAAACGTGTGGGGAGAGATTTTAAATTAGATCAGATGATTCGAAACAATCAGAATATCTGGAAACAAGTTGAATATGGCCTGGTTAATGCAGGAGATGTAGAGGTTTGTGTTCTAACTTATACGCGAGTCATGTTGCTCAGATTGAAAACTAATGATAAATTATTCCTTCTGTCATCATTTCAATATAAGTTGCCCGGTAAAAGCCGATATCGAAAGAGCTAGTAATACATCTGATCTTCTGCAAATTTAGAAAACCCGTCATCCGTTCACTTATGCCATTCATGTTCTCTATTTCAGGTTCATGACTTTGACCCTTGTTCAGATGATATTTCAACTCGTATCTGAAATCCGGAGTTCAAATAGCTCTTCATGCCAAACCCTACGCAGTGGTCTGCTTGCACGTAAGCCTGACAATAAATTGTGAATTTCATCCACCCTATGAGAGCTGAAGAAAATTGGATTGAATAGATAGTAGAAAGCGCATAACATGTATGCTTTCCGTTGTCCATTTTCTCAATGTGTATCCTTGTCACTTTTGCCGCCTCCAGTGGCTTTGCTTGGACAGACAGCCCGACAACCATTCTACAACAATTCAGCAGCTCATAGCAGTGGAATCCGTGATGGGTGTACAGTAAATCCAACTAAAAAGCCAAATTGTTTCATAATACTAAAATTTTGGGGTCATCAAGATGAAACTCGGTAAAGGTTACTCAGAAGCCACATCGAAGTCATTCACTTCCAGATAGTATTGCTAGTCCTCTCTCAACCAGGTATTTAGCATCATTTTCTAATTGCATAACCATAACCACAGTGGCGGATATTGATGGCCGATTCCGGTGACATCTTCCGATTTTTCTATAAATGCCTTAGACCTTCCGTCGAAACGGCTTGGCGTTCCTGGTATTCCAACGGCGAGGTAAGACACATACAGAGACCAAATCGTGCACTCTCCATTGTTTGAGCATATTTATCTTCGTTGCTTTTTCTTATTTGGCAGGTCGGAGGATATGTAGTTGGATATAAAGGGGTGATATTGATAACAGTCAGAGGTGCTGGACACACAGTTCCAAGCTACGAACCAGAGCGAGCACTAACATGGGTTTCTTCATTCTTCAGGGACAACTTCCTCCAATCTCCTAGAAAACCATCTTACGCTATCAAAGCCATGATGTGTTCACCTGTGGTTTGTACTTCAATAGGAATAGCGTAACGACTACTGGTAAAGCATACGTGTGAACTATGTCAATGTTACAATGGGTGATGATTGATTTTCAAAGGTATGATATAAGCTCTAAAAATGTCTTTTAGGTCACCATGACGTTATTCCATACATAAAAACCTGCATAGTTGGATGACCATGTCTAAGATATTCAGGAAAATTGTTCCAAAATGTTAAACATATTGCAATTCTGCCTATTTAGTTCTAAATTTTTTTAATTTTTCCAATGGAGATCATCAATATTTTCACGTTTTGCTAATTTAGTTCATCAGGCCATTTTGGCTGGAATCACTGATGTGGAAGCTGGCCACCCAACGTGGCACGGCTAGCGCTAACAGGACAATCTTTTCTTCTCTTTTTTTTAACTATGGCCGACGAAAGTCGCCATGTCCTTTTCTCGGCCTCGCCAATTCTAGGCAAGACTTTCATGGCCTTGCTTGCTATCCAAAAACATCTTACAATCTATCGAAGCTACAATATATGTTGACCTGGCATTTTATATAGGCTAACAATATCACCTAGATGGGATTGAATAAGTGATTTTATATAAAATGACAAAGTAATGCAGAATTAAAAAAAGTCAAGTTAAATATGAACATGATGGAGTAAAATAAGTGTGAATATGATCCAGTATTCTAATAATATTCAGCAGTGTAGAGCTTCCCAACAGTAATAAGTGAATATACGCAAGAGATAAAGACTTTGCACATAGAGCTTTATAGTAATTCGGCTTAGTGTAAGCCCTCATTTCTTCTCCAATGCACAATAATCTATTGACTGGATTTCACTAATTAATCAATGAGAAATTATAATAAAAGTAAGCTTATACTCAAGCACTTCTTCTCACTGTTGCCGGCACTTCTTCTCAAAGTTGGTGCTACTTATACTCAACAGCTGAGAGGATTCAATTATCCAACATTTCTGAATTACAATTGTATGCGTCTGGAAAAAACAAAAGACCTGTAAAGAATCGTCTGGTTCAAAATGATGGTTTAAGATTCTTGATCTCTCTCTTCGACACTAATCTACATTTATACTCTTTGTATTCAAACTTTCCGTTGGGCAGTCTTCTAGAGGATCAATCTCCACGCTAGCTATTGGACAATTGTTGAGATGATTAGGGTAGCTATTGAGGTTGAAAAATGAGAGATCTCGTATATTTGTCTGCTAATACAATCAAATCTTGGTTCCTAAAAATGGAGTGCTTCAACCATGGAAGGAATCTTGCCTTTCGGAATTATTGTCAATCATTGAAGATATCTTGCGTGTTAAATGTATGGTGAAGATAATCTTTAAAATAGACAGTCAATCAATATCTTCTAAAGTAGGAATGATCAAAAGCTGTAAGGCGCTGAGATAAAATATCTCAAAATATTCTTCTTGCAGTTTGTGACAAGAATGTCGTCAGAGCTGGTGTAAGTGTGCTGGTAATATTATGCGATTGCAGTACTTTGCTGATATCCAACGTCTTGCTGATATCCAACGTCTTGCTGATATCAGAGTATGCTAGTATGCCTTGCTGATATCCAGTCAAAACGCTACTTATATTCACTCTGTAGTTGAATATGCCTTCTTGCTGAAGGACACTAGAGTGCGAGAGTGTGTGTATGTCGCTCACTTTGGTGCCAAAGTTTTTTTTTGGATCACTTAAACGCAATTTTTTTTGTTTTAAAAATGATTATTTGAGCACTAATTCTGGTAAGTTTTGTTGAAAATCTTATGTGTCATTTTTTTCGTTAATAACCTAATCCTATGTGGTTCATTGGAGGATCCCAATCAATAAAAAACTAAAAGTTAAAAAGATATTAAAAATTTTAAAATAATCTGAAAAACCAAAAAAATAAAACAAAAGTTCAAAGAAAAGAAACGAAAAGAAAATGCAAGGGTTGTAGTGGCGAGGGCTTGTACAACCCTCACAACCACCGACCCACCATTCTCGACGAGGGTCACCAGCCATGGCCAATTGGTGAGGGTCGCCGAGCCATGGCTAGTGGTTGGCGACCCTCGCCAATTGTAGACGAGGGCTCGACTTTGTAGATCCGGGCGAGCTCGAAACACACCATGGTTGGGTGAGGCCGACCTCGCTTAGCTCTCTTGTGGTTGACGAGGGCCGTCAAGGCTTGATGATCCTCACCGGTCATGCCCCACCCTCGCTGACCATTACCAGCAATGGTAGGGTAGGGGTAGTGATGGTTGGGCAAGCCCTCAACTTTGCAAGCGCAAACCCTTTTTTTTTTAAGTTTTTTTAGCTTATTTTTTAGTTTAAATATTTTTTTTAAAAATTAAGTTTAAAGGTCCATGTGGACTAAATTTCCAAAAAAAATTGTCACATTGACTCCACGTGGACTAATTTTAAAAAGAAAACTTGCTACGTGGACTTTACGTGGACTGAGTTTTAAAAAATGAAATTGCTAGGTAATATTATTAAATTAACAATAAATGCCACATAATCACTTTGGCTGGAATATTTCGCCGTTAGCACTTAAGTGATTTGAGTTGACAAAAATTTTAGTATTAAAGTTAGCATCGTACATAAATTTTGACATTTCCAATTCCTTCTGTCCTTTAACAACGACGGTGATGTAGATTTTAGAGAAATAAAACCTTATACTTCCAAGTCAAATATGAACCTTCCTTTCTTCTAGACTTGTACATGTTGGTTCTTCCTGTTATAAAGAACCCTTTTATTGATCATCTTGAGAGTCCTTTCTATGTGAATATTACCTCAAACATAAACATTTCTTGCATTACTCAAGATCGATATAATTCATGAATAGTTTTGTCAATTTCAAAATATTTTAGGAGGTTTTCTCAGCAACATTCCACGATGAATAGATTAAATAGTTTCCCCCCTGGTTTTGATTTTGTATGTATGGAGTGTCTACGTTAAGCGGGGTGACAGTGCAGTCTCAAATTACTAATAGCAGAAAAGACTAATAATCTGACATTGTCTCACGTGTCATTGACAGTTGTGTCAGCATTAGAACATTTTTACCGGTAGACATATTCACTCCCGAGTACATCGATATCTCCAATCGAATGTACCAAACAAAATATCCTTCCAAACCATAACTTACAAGAGGAACACACGCATTGGTGCCTCGGTCAAGAACCATATGACGCAAGAGAGAAAATGAAGTTATCTACTCTCCGTATCTTCGCGCCTGAAACTTTGCTAATGCTTGAATCGTCGTCATCGAATGTCTCCAGCATCAGTAAGAAATTAGTTAAGGACATTAAGTACAAGGAAACCGTAATCTAAAGAAACAGGCTAGGAATGCTTATCCAATCAGATAGATTCAAGTTGCGAATGTTGTACTGTTAGGATCATACGAGTTGCAGTAGTTCAATATGTGGAAGTTCACCATCCTTGTGTTGGAGATACACGAAAACCGTGAGATAGGGGCACTAATTAGATTCTAACAAATGCTCTTGAGTGTTAAAACACATTTTGAAAATCTCTTGTGTGAAGAAGTTCGATGACTGAGAAGCGAGAATGAATTGAGCATGTAAGGAAATTATAAGTACTTGAGAATGCTGTACTTGCAGTACATCAAATGCGGCAATATGCATAATTCATCAATATCAACATTACCTTTGCCCCAAACCAGTTAGGGTCGGTGGTTGATGAATGCAAATAGAAAAGCATAAAATATACTAAGATAAAAGTAAAGACATGGATGCAAAAAAAAAAAAAAGAGATTAAACACGACAATTTGGAACACAAGAAATCCTCTTCTCTACAATGCGAATAGCTTTTCTCTAGTTCGTCTTAAGATAGATCGTACGCCAATTTATTTCTCACTTCATTAAATCTTATTTTATTATCTTTTCCCAAGTAAGTTTTGGCTAACCTCTTACTTTGTTCATGTCAAGTTATCGATAATAAACTTCTGTTTTTACCGGGGCATCTAGGAATCTATGGAAGAATATGTCTAAATCATCTCATTCTATGTTCTCTCACTTTTTCTGCAATCGGTGCTATTTCAACTTTTCATTGAATATCTTCATTTTTTATTTTATCTATCTTTATATGACCACACATCTATCTTAACATCCTCATTTTCGCTACCCTCATTTTATGCTCACGTTGCTTCTGCGTTGGCAAACATTCAGCTCCGTATAGTATTGTAGGTCCTATTACTGTTCTATAAAATTTTCCTTTTAACTTAAGAGGGATTTTGCACACAAAAACCCTGGTGCACTATGTTGTTTTATCCAACTTACTCTGATTCTATAGTTGACATCCTCATCAATCTCTCCCATCTTTTGCGAAATTGATCTCAAATATCTAAAAGCATCTTTCTTAGGTACCTTATGTCCAAGCATAACCATAGATTCTTAATCTTCTCCTCTTGTCGTGGTGACATCATACCTCACGTATTTCGTCTTACTCCGACTTAACGTAAATCCTCTAAACTCTAATGTGTTTCTCCATAATTTTAATTTAGCACCAACCCTAGTCATTGTCTCATCAATAAGCACAATATCATATGTGAATAGCATACACCATGTCACTCCATCTTGGATATCTTTTATTAGATCATCTATAATTAGTGCAAAAAGATAAGGACTTAAAGCCAAACCTTAATATAAACTTACTATAATTGGAAAATAACTTTATGTGCTATTACAGGCCTTCACATATATAGTAATACCATCATACATATCATTGATTTCATTTACATATTTTAAGGGTATTTTTTTCTTTTCGAGAACTCACCACAAAATGTTTCTTAGAACCCTATCATACGCCTTCTCGAGATCAATAAACACTATATATATATATATATATATATATATATATATATATATATGTCCTTTTACTTTTCTCGATATCTCTCCATCAACTGTCGTATCAAGAAAATAGCCTCAATAGTAGATTTTCTTGGCTTAAATCCAAATTGATTTACATAGACCTTGGTCTCTATTCTTAAACGATGCTCAATAACTCTTTCCCGCAATTTCATTATATGGCTCATAATCTTAATGCTTTTATAGTTGTAACTATTCTGGATATCTCCCTTGTTCTTATGGATAGGCATAATCAAACTCTTCCTCTATTAGTTTGGAGAACCTTGTTAAATAATTTAGGCTCCGTTTGTTTCACGGAAAATGGCCTCCTGGGGGAAAACATTTTCCAGGAAGTCATTTTCCAAGAAAATAACTATATTTTCCGGTGTTTGGTTAATACTTAAGAATGAACTGGAAAACAATTTCCGTCGTTTGGCAAGGAATTGATTTTCCGGCGGCGGGCGACAGGCGGCGGCGGCGGCGGGGGGCGGCGGCGGCGGCCGGCGGCGAGCGGCGGGTGGCCGTGGGCGGCGATCGATGGCCGGGGACCGACGGCCGCGGCCGACGGAAAATGATTTCCGTTTTTAAAAAGAGGAAATCGTTTTCCACAATTTTCAAAGGGATTTTTCCATAGGAGGAAATGTTTTCCGGGGTTAACCTATTTTCCGCCCCCCAAACGCCGGAAAATCCGGAAAATTTTTTCCAGGAAAACTTTTTCCCCCAAACAAACACAGCCTTAGTCAACCAACTTATTGCCACATTCCCTAAGCATCTCCACACTTCAATAGGGACACTCTTTGGTCCCAAAGCTTTACTAGTCTTCATTTTCTTTAATGTTTGCTTAACTTCATGTACTTTAATTCTACGCACAAACCTTCTATTTAAATCGTCAGAGGTATCCACCAAATCCACCTTACTTCTATCGTTCTTTCTATTGAAAAGCTTGTTAAAATAACTCATCCACTTTTCCTTTACTTCTGCATCTCTTACTAATAGTTTTTTATTTTCATCCTTGATACATCTAACTTGGGTCAAGTCTTTATTTTTCTTGTCTCTTATCTTTGTAAGTCTATAGATACGCTTTTCTCCCTCTTTGCTCCCAAGTTTTTTTAGTGCATATCGAAGAAAACCTTGCTTCTAGCCTCTTGCACAACTTTCTTGATATGTTTTCATGCCAATCTAAACTTTTGCAAATTCTTTTCATTAGGATATTTATGCAGATATTTGAAACACTCCTTCTTCTATTTTAATTGCCTCATACAGCTCTTCATTCCACAATCAAGTTTCTTTTATTTGATGTCCGGTCCCCTTACTTTCCCCAACATCCCTCTTGCCACTCTCTATATGCAGTTAGACATCTCGCTCCACATTCTATTTATTTTTCCCTCTAGTTGTCACGGTCCTTCCTAAAGCATCATTTTCTTGAAATCAGTCTTTTTTTTTTCCTCCTTTAACTTCCACCATCTTATTCTAGGGTTTTGAGCACTTATTTGCATTTTTTGTACTTTATACCGAACTTCTGAGACCACCAACTTGTGTTGCGTAACTACACATTCTCTAGGGTAGACTTTGCAATCTAAATACGAGGTTCTATCCTTTCTTCTAGCAAGAAAAAAAAATCAATTTGATTTCTTCGGCACCCTCATTTCTAAAGAAGGTGTTTGCCTAAAGAAGGTATTTGCCAATATCAAATCATAAGCTAATGCAATGCTTAAGATGTCTTAGTCACCCTAATTTCTAGTCCCATAGCTAAAACCACCATGAACTCTATCAAACCCTTTATTACTTTGACCAACATGTCCATTAAGATCTCATTCTATGAATGCCTTCTCCTCATGTGGCCTTCTCCTCAAAATCTCCTCCAGATCTTCCCAAAATCTATTTTTATCAGCTACTGACGGTCCAACTTGGGGGCCATACCCACTAAGGTTGTTCAAAATCAAATCTCTTGCTACTAGTTTAACCAAGATAACCCTATTACCTAACCTTTTAATATCAACAACTCTATCTTTCAAACTTTTATCGATCAAAAGCCCAACTCCATTTTGACTTTTTTTATGCCTATGTACCACAGCTTGAATCCAGAGCCTTTTACTTCCTCAGCCTTTTCTCTGACCCATTTAGTCTCTTGCAAGCATGGAATATTCACTCTTTTTGTAGCAAAAGTATTTGCTAACTTCTTCAACTTACTCGTTAAGATTTTTATGCTCCAACTTCCCAGTCAAATCCTTACTTCTTAGGCATTTCTTACTCCCTACCCTTGCCCATAAAAGTGCAAGGACCCTAACTCACTTTTCACCACATCTGGGACACCGATATGGTGTATCACTCTGGGAATGATGGCCCAAAGCTAGCTTCCTTAGCCCTCGGACCCACTTATCTTGGTGCAAGGACCTTTGCCCATTTTTCGCTACACTCAAGCACCGGTACAATGCATCGCTAAGAAGGGTATGCTCAAACAAATAATTTAAAGGGTTCATGTCATAGGAAATAGCTCTTTTCCTTTTTTTTTTTTATGACCGGTTCGCTATGCTTGATACCAACCCTCCTCCTTTATCTTGGCTTGGGATAGGCTATGTAAGCATACATAGACGGAGTTCGGCAAGATGCATAATTACACCAAAAAAAAAAAAAAACACTTGAGAGCATCCACAGAAGTGCCAAAGAGATCAGAGAACAAAGCCAATCCAAGTGTTAAAGAAGCAGAACAGCATAAAAATGCAGTGAGCAAATTGCAGCGCCTATTCCAAAATAAAACCGTACTTTATTTATGCCCTTTTCCGTAGCGGCGGGAACGCACTCCGTATCAACAGCACTCCATTTCAGGTGCATCGGCCATTTAGGTGGTAGCTTGCTGTTGATACATACTTAAAGCAACAAAATGCATCATTTTCCTTGATTTATTGTTGCTATGAAACAGTATTTGACAGCTTATCACAGCGCAAAACATGTTGATTCGTTACCTTTTCTTTTTATGCTCCATTTATTACCGCGATTTGATCCCTAAACTGCGACTGTAACTAAAAGTTATTGCGAACACAGGGCAATACATGCAACTGTTGTTCCTATGACCTGTCTACCACAGCATCGATAGTTGTACAATTATTCTTGCGACGCGGATATATATATATATATATATATATATGTATGTATGTATGTATGTATTTTCTTCTCATTTTCAGCATCCAGCTTTTATCCAAGATTTCTGACATGTCAATATCATTCATTACAATGTGACAAAGTAACATGCTATGACAAAATGGATAAATTGTGATGTGAACAGCCTAGATAACTATGAAGTAACCAATTATATATGTACGTATTACTATTCGAAATCAAATTTGAGTATTTCATATCTTTTTCCTTTCCCAAAGGAACTCGCGTCTTTAAACATTTTCTCTCTTTTTCCTTCGTTTACAAAAGTTACTGTACTGCTGAAAACCCACTTCTCCAGAGATGGCAAGCTTCATTGTAGGGGTTAAATTGAAAAGCAAGATTCGATTACTATCAACGTCTTTACTATGATTTGGTTTCGTTTTACCATAATTAGTTTTACCTGATTGCTTACAATTTTAAAGATTTCTAGATGTAGATATTGATTCCATCTCTAGTCAGACAGCTTATCTTTGAATCCAAAATAGGAAATTGAGATTTTTTTTTTCCTACGTTTTTTTATTTGTAAGAAATAATAAAAATGAAAGAGAAAGTTGAATGAAAAGTAAAAGAAAAAAGAAGAGAGATAAAGAGAGTGGAAGAGAAAGGGATTGGACAATGTTGTGGCCTGGTGGTGGTGGCGGCTCCCAGTGCAGCAGCCATCTGCCCATTCTGCCGGAGGCAGTGGAGCCTTTAGTCTATCTCAGTCCAGTTAGGTATGAATGATCTATGCGGGTTAAATTCCCAAAAAGGAGTATTTAAGTTTGATCACTCAAAGCAACGTCTTTGATTTGATTTGGTTTCTTTGGACTTATAATTAGTTGTATCTGATTTGCTTACTCTTATTCTTGCCATGTTCATGCATACGCTGCAATTAATAGTATTCCTTGCGATGAGTCTATTTATGTTTAAGTGTATTAGCAATTTAGTTTCCTGTATAGTGTTAGGCTTTCCTCGAGGAAAATACCCGAGCATGAAGAATTCCATCGTCTTCGCGGTGATCTTGTTTGGTTTTGCTCTGATACACACTTCCGGTAGTCAGCAGATGGTTTCTGCTAGGCCGATCCGATCGCCGGGCGCTTGCCCCACCTGACCTTCCCTGAGTCCCCTTGCGACGAGTCCCTATTGCAACATAACATGCTCGGCTATCTACGAACAACCAGCTTCGGGACCCTGTGTGAGCCTGACCAGGTGCATAAGTCTCTTTCAGTATCGCGATGGACAATTTGTTAGCGTTCATTTGAAGATCGATCATTTCTTTCTGTCCGTCAAAAAAAAAAAAAAAGAAAAGAATAGATTACTTCACCTTCTACGTTAGCTTTGAAATAACTCGTCGCAGTAGATCTTTTGAGAGTGGGAGGAAAAAGCAATGGCCATATATGTTCCACGATCATCATTTAGTTCGTTTCCTTATCTTTTAATTCTTTTAGGAACGATGTTAGAATGTTAGGTGATTTGTTTCAATTCCTATTAGTCAAACTTACAATTTTAAGGTTTTCTAGATTTACACATGCATTTGAAATAACATAGATGGTGGCTCCCGCGGCAACCGCCATCTGCCCGGTCAAGCGAAGGCAGTGGTTACTTGAGCAAAACCAGACATAATATCATCGCAGTGGACATGTCACGATCAAAGCAATATCTAGCGTCTAATGTCGACGACAAGGAGAGAACTAGGGCAAATCAAGTAGACAAGGTAATATATAAGCCAAATTATAGTTTGCTTTCAATACAGCTAATTCACTTTACACAATCATGTTGGTAGGAATAGACATACAAACTTATCTACTCGCCTAACCATATACGTGGACGCAAATCATATCTAAGTGGAAGGAAATGCATCCTCAATCGGTAGAGAATCTTCGTCTTACGAGTGTAATCTATATGTTATCACCATCCACTAATCTATGGATTTGAATCTTGTCCTCCAGGGCTGGTGGAATGTCCGGCACCGGGGCTGTGACCTGGCTCCGTGGACCACTGACCCTCGATTTCGCTCGTGAGATGGCCCACGCCGGGGCTGTGACCCGGATCGGTTGAGTCGGAGTCAGTTATGTGTAGCAAAATGTGGCGATGACCCATGCCAAGAGTGAAACCGCCGGTTCCATCGTTTGACTTCACACGGTCTCCAATCTTTTCCCACTTCCTTGGCCACGAAATCCTTCCCTCGGCAGAATCAACTTCACTCCAAAGGAGTAATGCAACGAGAAGAAAACCGGGGCAGAAGAATCTACCAGCTTTTGCCATCATAATTTCGAGAGATGTGATGTGAGAAAATATGTTCAAGAGGTGACGGATCAGAACGTAGCTGAATGGAAGGCAAATATGATAGCCAGTGAAGCCTCACTAAGGTGTTTATATAGACCCCGGGAAGCTGGCCTCTGTGGTACTCAAGCTACACCGTAACTTCAATTTCAGTCACATCGTGAGTGCTAAAAAGCTTACTAAGAAGTGCCATAAAAAGGAGGGTGGGCTACCAATTCAAGTTTTGCTAATGGTATAAAAATTTAGGAAAATTACCAAAAAAGTTCTAAACCTATTGCAATTGTGCCGATTCAGGTCTAAACTTTTTTTTTTTGGCCGATTTAGTCCTCAACCTTTTGTAATTGTGCCAATCCAATTCATCTAGCAAAGTTTGGCTGAACGTCGGCCGGCCAGCAATCGAATATTCTAATACTATTTTTGAATTTATATTTTTTTCCTTTTTCCTTTTTCCTTTCCTTGTTCTTTTGCAAAGGGACGCTGGTCTTCACATGGACACAGATCTTCCTAGCTAGAGGGATGGCCAACCACACTAGGGGTCCACAAGGCGAGCCTTGCAGTGGCCAGTGAGGCTCCCCTCATCACGATGAGGTTAGACCAAGCCTTGCTAGCCTCCCCACGCGACGGCGAGGTCGAGCCTTGCCGTGGCTGGTTGAGATTTGCCTTGCAAGATCTGGGCTGACGAGGCTCAACCTCGCTTCACCGCAACGAGGGGAACCTCACTCGGCCACTGTGAGGCTTAGCTTGGGTTGCCTCGCCAAAGGCTTGCTGTCCCTCTGGCCGGTCACCAAACATTGGCAATTGGCTCCTCTGTGAAGATCGGTGACCCTTTGAAGAAGAAGAGGAAGGTGAAGGAAAAAAGAAAGAGAAAACAAAAAAAAGGGAAAAAAATTCAAAAATAATATTAAAATATTTGATCGGCGGCTGGCTAGCGTCTACGTCAGCACCGACCGGCCAAACTTCATAACATAGATTGGATTGACATAATTGCAAAATATTTATAATTGAATCGGCAAAAAAAAAAGTTTTAGAACTGAATTAATACAATTACAATAGATTTAGAAATTTTTTGGTAATTTTCCCATAAAAATTTCGTTGGCACTTAGTATTTTAGGATAAGTTTACTGAAAATCTCAAAACTTATCACGAAATTGCAATTAAGTTCATAAACTTTTAAAAGATACAACTAAATCATAAAAGTTATTACAAAAGTATAATTGAGTCATAAAACTTTGAAAAAGTGAAATTGAGTTCCAAAACTTGTCATGTTGGTATAATTAAGTTCTAGAACTTGTTAGCATTTTTCGTTTGTCAAGTTGGATGGGGTTAATGGAAGAACTTGATTTACCAACTTGATAAATTTTAGGATTTTATTACACTTTTTGAAAGAGTTAGGACTCAATTGCACTTGCATCATAAGTTTTATGATTTAATTACACTTTCGCGATAAATTTTAGGTCGTCCATTACACTTGTCCTCACTCTCTCTCTCTCTTTTTCCCTGATTCCGCAAATTTAGATTCTTTTCATCTTGCTCTCCAACTCAAGATTCTCGGTCCCCCGTTGACACCTTACCACTACAAGCTAACTACGACACGTGAATATCCTGCGAAGCGCCATGATTATGTTTCCCAAAGATTCTCTCTTGGGTGGAGGAAGGAACTTGGAGGGGACTGGAGGTGGAAGGGGGTATATTCTCTGCTTCCCCATGGTCGGCATGAGAGCTTGTTGCAGAAAAGTTTGCATTTCTCATGCGACCAGACATTGCTCGTCGTGGTCGAAGCAACAGTCACTCCCACATTCCAGGGTGTCGTCGCCAGAACAGGAATGCGGGCGACACGGATGTCTCTCTCAAAGGAATCCCACACGGTTAGGTTTCCTTTGTTTTCATTTTGGCTCGACAGAGGGAGACGTTTCCGGTGCGAATCCAACAGGCTCAGAGTTTGGTCCTTACAAGCTACGATCTTTTTTGCAAGTTGCTCTCCGGTGGCTGTGGAGTCCCCACGTGCTCATGTTTTCCGTCACAAGTATGTCGCCGCTAAATATGCAGAGTGCGACAGACATGTCTGAAATTGCCTAGCCACCCAGACTTGTATAGGCAAAAATAAAGAGGGAGAAAGAGAGCATGTATCAGGCTCTAAAGATTTGTTTAATCTTTATAAGGACAGATACACATGGTCTGGTTTATATGTTCAATCCGCGCTATAAATTTAGTTTGTTCTAGTTCAAGTCATGCTTAAACAGTTTGCTCCACATTAGTCTTTTTCTTTTTCCTTTTTTTCTCAACCATGTCTTAGTTTCTTACTGTTGTCGATTAATTTTGAAGAAATTTTTTGGAATAATGACACCAACAAGCAAGGGTCTGCTGCCTCTCGTGTGGGATTGCCCAGCCATGCAAGGGTAATTTCGATTCAAAAAAGCGAGATTTGACATATAATATTAAGCTTGGGGCTATTTAACACAGAATATGCAAAGTTCACGCTCTTTCAGGATATTTGGGTTTTCAAAAGTAATCTCAAATTTGGTGAGGGTGTAGAATACTAGGTTAACATTAACTTAATGGTTGAGTATCTGACTTGTGCAGATGGATTAATTATATTGGTGGCCAAACCTCCGGGGACTCCCAAAATGAGGAATTGTCTACGCTCGATTTTGTAATCAGCAGATCGCCCAAGGAAAGGTCGGTCCATCTTTGTTTCTTAGACAAAATGGGTGACATTACGTCCATGGTTAGCATTCAAAAATTAAAATAAGGTTTAATGGAGCACATAGCAAACAATGTTATTATTCTTATGTTGAGTTGTTCACTATAAGTGGAAAGAATCTTGACTCAGTGCTTGCCACCGTGCGAAAAGAAAGGTCCTTAGCTTTTTAAAGCCCCACAGGAGCGTTTTCCAAAATCCATTTGGTTCCCATTTGCTACGGGTATAATCATTTCGACGAAGAAAAAGTTGACCTATCTAATGTTATCATAGGCCTTTCTCAGAATTTTTCTTTTGCTTGGGTTTCATAGCAAAATCATATTTCTTGAGGTGAAAAATGAAAATAAGCACAGTTGGCTTTTTTTATTTCGCGAAAATTTCTTGTCAGAGTAGATTATTCTTGTTTTCTTGCATTTGGATTGCCTAGTGAAAATAAGCCAACAATTTTCTTTTTTCATACTCGATGGAAAACTTATACTAAAATTCAAGAAAATGATTTCCTCTTCTAAAACAAAATGTTTTTTTTCCAAATAATACTAGGCATCTAAAATAATCAACAATAAAACAAGATTTAAGTACTTGGTCCAGAGATCTCGTCACGGGCATATGATCTCCGATGCCAATGCGTGAGTCACTAGCAGTTGGGGCTGAGTCCTAGTGACCTAGTGGACCTGAGCTTGGCTCCCTTTAGGCCGAACTCGGGTACCCAACTGCCCCACCCACGTCTCCTGCACATGACCTTGGGCCCATCGACTTGGGGCTTCTATCCAGGGCACTTGTGCTCGAGTTCCTAATGGATGGGCCAAAGAAGCGCTAAGTCCTTTCCATTAGAATGCATGTGTGAGTTGTGTTAGAAAAGTCTCACATCGGATAATTGATAGGGTGTGGAGCAATTAATATATCTTAGTTGGCTCACAACTCATTGGCTTAAACTTTTGAGTGAATGTAGGTTCAACTAGATATGTTAATGGGTTCGGACTTGGATTTTCTCTTAACGATCTTCTCGAGTGAAGGTATTAGACTTTTGCTACGTGTTCCCAGCAAATGATGTCAGAGCCGATGGTTGATTTGTGGTCCACTTCCAATATATAGATGTATGGTAAATATCTCGAGGAAGGAATCCAGTGACCAACGCAATTTTCTGGGCTAGTGGGCCCGATAGGTGTTGATGGAGATTTAAATTGAAATATCTTGGTGTTGAAGGATACTTGAATTAAGGAGGAGTGAACCTAATAGTGGAGCTCACATGTGAGGAGGAGATTGTTAGAATACATATATGAGTTGTGTTAGAGAAGTCCCACATCAGATAATTGATATGGTGTGAAGTAGTTAATATATCATAGTTGACCCATAACTTATTGGGTTAAGTTTTTAAGTGAAGATGGGTCCAACTGAATATAATGACGGGCTCAGGCTTGGGCTCCTTCTTGGTGATCTTCTCAGATGAAGGTATTGGACTTCTGCTACGAGCTCCCAAGACTTCCAATGGGAACCAATGGGCTTGGGGAACTCGTTAGCTAGGCCCGAGTCCCCCAAGGCCAATGCCTAGTCCCTAATGGTCAAGCCGGAGTCCTCGACACTTGTGTCCAAAACCTTGGTGATTGGGGCAAGATTCCTCAAGGCCAAGTCAAGACCTTGTGCCCGTGCTCAGGTCTTCTAGTCATGCTCAAGTCCCCCTAAACCTTGGTGACCAAGCTCGATCTCGTCGTGACTGGGTCCATGACCATGACGCTTGAGCCCGTGTACCTCTAGGCTGGGAATGGGACCTGAGCATCCCAACCCTGGCTTAATACGAGAAAAAAAAAATACATGGTTTACAATCTACAAAAGCATTTACATTAGGGAAATTTAGTTTGATAAAAATTTATTTAAAATTTAATATATTGCTTTTGTAGCCCTTACATTATACGAAGAATGCAAGTCTATTTAAGAAAACAAAAGAAAGTTTTCCTTATCAAATGCCAAAAAAAAAAAAAATCCAATTCATTTGCATATTTTAGTCAAATATCAAAGAATATTTATCTTTTTTTTTTCCCTGAAAAATGGCTTCTTAGGAGGCATTTTCTAGAAATTTCAAGTTTTTCGAGAAACAAAGTGAGCAAAAGAGAAAATTCTACTCCACCCCTCTCCAACACCTAAACTTTCCCCTCTTACACCAAAATAAAAACAAAATCAATTCCAAAACTTTAAATGCTTATTTCTTTACCCCCCTGAAGGTACACTTCATCAACCGTAGATTTAAAGTCGTTCTGTCCGATTGACCAACAATAGCTATTCTAAATGGGGATTAGAAGATCTTGATTGCTTTTCCGCCGCTTGATTTCAAAATATTAGGAATATCCCACTGCACTCCGACTAGTCTAAAGTTGGGATTTCTAAGTTTGCTCGCTCTTTCTCAACCTCCCATGGTGACAAGTTGAGATTTTCAAAGCTGCTGCTGCTTCTTCCTCTCTCTCTCTCTGTCATATGATGAGAAAATGGTTGGCTCCTCGACATATCGCAAAAGGCGTCGAATCTCCATGGCGTCGAAGTCAAAAAGTTAAATCATACCAAACCAACGGTTGGGACGAGAGCAGCCGTCAACTGATAGCCGTCTTGGAGGAAAGAAAAACATTTTCAATCCTTCAAAGACGAAGAGAATTGATGGGAACGGGGAATGGGGAGGGCTTCCACTTTTCTAGGGTTCTGTTTTCGAGTGTCGCACAAAAAACTCAACTCAAGGTTCGGCCATGGTGGATCAGACGAACCTCAGATCAAGGTAGCAACCTCGAACTGAGGTCGTTCGAGCTCGTTGCGTTAGAAGTTGCGTAGGGTACACAGAGACAGCCCCAGGTGATGTGCCGCAACTGGCAGAAACATAAATTCCTCTCTCAATGCCCTCTCCCCCGGTTTAGTCAATAATCGATTGTATCACTTAAAATAAATAGTCAATAAAAAATTTTCAGTACCAATATATCTAAGAATTTTTGTGGTCGGTCAAAATATTTTTCGTTCATTCTTTTTTGTTAAAGATGCAATTGATTGTTTTTAGAAAAATTTTACCAAATCATTAATTTTCCATGAAACAAACAAAGTTTTTAGATTGCAACATTCCTTATTCAGAGAGAGAGAGAAGTAGATGTTACTAAAGCTGTAAGCACTGCAAAAATGGCAACATTAGCATAAATCTCAATTTAAGTAGTGTGCGTTAGTTTATAGCCAACTTATTTTCTTTGCGATCCTGAGACATCTCCCGCAGGCCTACTAACAAAAAATGAACGAAATCATACATCTATGTAAGAGAAAATTCTAAATAAGGAAGTTGGTTTAGATTCTCAAAAAAGAACCCAAAATGAATATTATTTACAAATAAGGACTTAGAACTGGCAAATTATTCTCAAATAAAGGCATGAACTCATCGGCCAGCCAAATTTTGGATCGTTGGCGAGCACTTGATTTTTCTAATGGCGAGAATATGGCATTTTTGTCTATTACAAAATTTTTCAATAAAGATTTTAAAAAAAGAAAAAAGAAAATTAGTAAAGCCAAAAGAGGGGAAAAAAGAGAGAGAAAAAGACAAAGAAAAAAGAAAAAGGAATCGCCTGAACCACCTCTATGAACACAGCACCCCCAACCATGTTAAAGGTCCAACAGCTTCTCAATCATGCTCCACTGAACCAAACGAGAGATAGAGAGAGAGAGAGAGAGAGAGAGAGAGAGAGAGAGAGAGAGAGATCGCAGATGGTCAGGGTGTGCGCCACTGCTGTTCTGGTTTTGTCGGCAAGTGTTGACCTTTGCTACGGAAAAAATACCAAAAAAAAAGTCAAAAACGTATTACATTAATATCAAATTAGTCATAAACCTATTAATTTGACTAATTTAATTTTAAATTTTTTAAAATTTACTACCAATTGAGTCTATCCAGCCAAAATTAGTCAAAAATTATTGACTTGGATGCCGGCCGGCCGTCCTACATGGGACATCCGACATTGACATGGATAGTTTTTAATAATATTTCTATAATATTTCAATTTGGACTATTCACATTTATGAGGATTAATGGCTCATTTATCTTTCTATATCTCATGTTTTTTCTTCTTTTATTTGTTTAATTGAACGGTGGGTTCAATTTAAAATTTAGATGTTCACACTCTTGAGTGAATGATTTATGTCTATTTGATTCCTAAAGTCTATTCAATGGTTGATATGTTACTGATATATAAATAAATATATACGTAATAAAAATAAAAAAATGAATAGTTCACCCGTTAAATTTCATTTTTTGTTCATCTAGGATAAAATAAGTATCTGCCACATTACCAGAAATACGAAAAATATTTTGTAAAAACTAAAAGCTTCAAGCTTGGCGTGGGCTATCTCGGGCTTACACATTAAGCCCCAAAAGCCCAACCCGTACCAGAAACATGAAACAGAATAAAGCCCGAAAGCCAGGCCCGCTATACGAGCTAAGGGATTTCGGGCTAGGCCGGGCTCTCAGAGTAACGGGCCAAGAAAGGCTTCCCTTCGTTGGATATTTCTCCTCTGTTAATGCAAATATTATAGGGCGAGAGGTTTGACCAAAGCGGGCGACGTCGCATTTGACCGAATCACCGTGCGCCAGAAGCCGCATGCTGATCATTCGAGATGCTTTCCCAGAAAGGGCCAACCTGTCACCGTGATCGATCCGACCAAATTGTCAACCAGATGCCAAGCCCCGTTCAGAGTTAAGTTGGCTTCGAATTTGATCTCCGGACTCACAAGATTTGAAAAGCAGCTTCTGAGTTGGCCCTCTCGAACATATGCTCGCCACGTATATCATATCTCCTCGATAAAATGCCATAAATAGCCTCGGAACTTTGTTCTAAACATGCAGTGTGGTCTCTGAACGTTTAATCTATTCAGTACAGTCCCTGATTTTTTTTTTTTTGTAAATGTTTAGTTTAATCCTCCGGACCATATGAAATGGTTTAATGTTGTTCTTGATCATAAATTAATGGAAGGACTAATTGAGCATTTTCATACAGTTCGTAGACTACATTGAATATGTACCAAAGTCCTGAACCACATTGAACATATTAAAAGTTTAGGGACCATATTTGACATAGGCCAAAGTCCATAGTCATTCAAAAGTGTTACCACTCTAAATATCCCCTTAACTTCATGTGCTTTTCATACTTCACAAAAAAAAAAAAAAGAAGTGATTCGAGATTCTCATTGATTGGCCTAACGAGAAGATGGTAAGAGGACAAGCTTCTCTTTTATATTGGAAGAAGAGTTCACGGATGTCCACCGGTTCTGGCCGTAGGATTGCTGTTCGTATAACTCAATTCTTTGGTATAAAAAGATTCTACCGGAGGTATTACCATAGATATTGGAAAGGGCATCTACATTGAGACGGCCCCACCAAATTCCATGAAGTTTTCAATGATGGTACGTTAAAATGCTCGAAATGAACTTTGACCACACAATTTTTTGGAATGGACTCTCTTAACATTGTTATAGGCTGCTTATGACAGCTATTACATGCATCGGGTCGAGCATTTGAGAACTAAACCAAGCTTATTAGATAAGATGGGAGTTGTCCGTAGGGTTGTCAAAAAGGCCCACGCAGCCAAATCCGGCTCGAGCCGACCCGACCTGGCCCGAAATTTAGGAAATTTTCGAGCCGAAACTTTGGTTGTTTCAGACTTTCAGTACAGTATCGATACTATTTTAATATGGACCGGCACTGATTGAGACCAAACCCGAATTGGTGATGCCACTAAGGCCCAAAAAAAAAAAAAAACAGAAGCCATCTCTAGTCTTTAGTCTTGTCTCTTTCACCATTAACCCTAGATCTTCTCACCAGACAGGTGTTGACACTTGATTTTTGACCAATTTTATTTTCAAAAATTCATAAAAAATCCATAAAAATTCAAAAAATTGAAAAATCAACTTTGGGGACCTTGGCATAGCCTAGGGAACCAATTTTGAGCAAAAAAATAATTTTCCTTATTTTTCATATTTTTCTGCATTTTTATTTTCAAAATTTCATAAAAAATTAATAAAAAGTGAGAAATTGAAAAATCAACTTTGGAGACCTCAGCCTAGCCTAGGGAACCAATTTTGAGCAAAAAAATAATTTTTCTTATTTTTGGCATTTTTAATAATTTTCAGAAATTAGGAAAATAATATAAAATTAATAAAAATAGTATTTGAGGCCAGAAAATTACCAAAAAATAGTCAATATTTTTTATCCAATTCTCCCTTCATTTTGGATGAATAAATTTGAAAAATTAGTTCTGGAATCTAGGGTTTCTTTGTTAATTTCATTTTTCAGAATATTTAAACAATTCTAGAAATTCCATTTTAGCTTTTTAATTTTCCATTTTTACATTTTTAGAGTCGTGTCATCCTCCTCTATTTTTAAAAATTAAAACCAAGTCCAAAAGCCCTCAGAATTGTCCAATTTCATTAAAAAGGACCAAAATGCAATTTCTGATTTTTCAAATTAGTCCCTGAAATCACTAAAAATGAAATTAAAAATTTCATGGGGACTAAATTGAAAATAGTGCGACGTCACCCCCTAGATTTTGACCTTCTGAATCCAATGTTGACGACAATTTTTACAGAAAAGGACCCCAAGACTTCGGATTTTACGAAACGGATAGTCGGGTCAAATTGGGAAATTGGGTTTTTGCATCAATCCGTTGGAAATCTGGCTTGAAAATCTATTTTCTAATGAATTTGACGCCTCAGAACCCAATTTTGGGGTCTAATTTGCTTAATTTCGACCATTTTTAGGGCTAATTTAAGCAAATTAAATCGACCGGGTCAGCCGAGTCGGGTCGGATCCGACCCAACGACCCGGTCGATCCGTTTGAAATGAGAAGGACCGAATTTGATCCTTCTCCTTCGCGCGAATGGAGCTCGAGAGGGAAAATCCTAACTAATGCTAACTGAGGGATTTGGGGAGGATTCTGAGAGATTGGAAGTTGAGTTGGGCAAAGATTTGAATCAAATTGCGAGGAGAAGATCTCGGGGGGGGGGGGGGGGGAGATGCCCAAGCCGAGTTTAAAAGGAGAAGAGACTGAAGAGAAAAGGGGATTTTTTTTGGAACAGAGAACAGGAGGGACTGTGATCGTAGAATTCAAGGAGCAGAAGTTGAATCAAAGCCTGAGACTATATCAGGGAGTTCACCCAAGTCCATAGGAGGCGACTGATACTACTTCGAGAGCTCGCCGACTTCCAAAGCTGTAAGTCATAAACTCCAGCTCGAGTTCTGTGCTCTAATGGCGAATCTCTGATTTGACTATAATTCTCGTCTTTTTTGTGTGCGTTTTCCTCCTCATGCCCTTCTGACCACATTGATGTCTTCATTTTGCATTGATTCTGCCTGTAAACTCCGAGCTGAGACCTCAAACCTAGCTCCTCCTGTCGCCATTTGATTAGGGTAATCTGGCAATCTAGGGTTTAATCGGGGCCTCAGGTAAGCTTCCTGAACTTCTTCCGATGCTCCCCCGTGATTGAATTCGATGGGTATGCTTTATGTTACCTGTTAGGATCGTCACGATTCGTCTCTGTGAAAGTTTCGATTGTCGTGTTTTGGTCGGTAGATTCAGTTGAAATTTCGATATGTTGATCACGAATGAGTCCGGGTTCGATCGGGTTTGAAAATGAGTTGATCGGAGTCGATGTCACCGTCAGATGGTCGCCGTCGAACCACAGCCGCTCGTCTGGCGTTAACTTGAGGAAGAAGACGAGTCCAGTCAGCCGTTTGACTTGGTCAACGACTGACGTGGCGCTGATGTGGGAATCCATGTCATCATCCACGTCGCATGTTGACCTGGTCAAATGCTGACGCGGATGACACGCCAGCTGAATCC
>JAGVVM010003530.1:0-14812 GCA_019149425.1 Psidium friedrichsthalianum
GTATACGCTCTCATCTCGTCTTTCATAGCACGCTCCCACTTCACGTGAGATGTGTCCCTTTCATTGCTCATCATAAGTCTTCCGGCTCTCCTGAATCTGTATATAAGACATGGCTAAGACAATATTAGCTGATGGATCAAAAATTACTTTGGCTTTCTCACACGTGTAGATCTCCTCAAAACAAAATACTTCAGGACGTTAGTCTGTTCTGGATCCTGCATTCCTCTTGAACTGCGCTCATTAATAGTGTGTTCTCTTGGACCTTCTCTTCAGGTACTCTCTGATCTTGTAGAATCATCTTCAGCAGGAATTGTGTCCCCTCAACATATTCTGGCTTTTATTGCGGGTCTCATGCTCTGTCTGACGATCTTTGTACATCTTTCTTCATGGAAACCACATCCGACTGCGAATGACTTGTTTTATTCTCATAATCCCAAAGCCTATATCCATATTCATCAGCCACCATATCCAATAAGGCGCCTTCTGGGACTTAGCATCAAGCTTCTTCCTGTCCTCTCTATCAATCAAGCATTGCAATACAACCAAACGTTTAATATTAGATATTTGACTTTTGTACCTAACTCATATTACGCTCTTGATTCTCATCTCGATGCTTCTTTTTGTAGGTTCACATTGAAATTTACGGTGTCCCATCTGACGACAGAACCAGCACTCATCTTTTGCAACCTCTCTCTTTCCCCTTGATTGTGATCTACCACGCAGCTAAATTTTCCTCTGCTTTTACTTCTCCCACGGTTCTCCACTGCTAGTGCCGTTAAAGATGTGGATGCTGAAAACTTATCTCCACCTGAGACTTTCCTTCGCATCTCTCAATCCATGATGCTGCTCACCGCATCATCCAGAGTCAAATCATCCTTCATGTGCTCGAAAATTCCTTGCACCACGGTGTTGTAGCTTTCTGGAAGGGAACATAAAAATAGTAAAGCTTGCAGTTTCATATCCAAATTTATGCCTACGGATTCAACTGACCTGTGACCTGCGTAAAACTGTTATATGCTCTACAACAGATCCTCTGTCAGATAACTTCATGTTAACCAATTTTTCAGCAAAAAATATCTAATTTGATGTGACGGTTTCTCATAGATATTCGTTAAAATATCCATGGCTTCTTTTGCAGTCTTTGCTTTCGCGATATGATATCCTGTCTTTTCGTCAAGCCAAGACGAATCGCACCTAGTGCCTTTCGATCAAGAATTTTCCATCCCGCTTCTACTGTTTGGATCCACTTCGCGAGTTCGAGTTTCCACCCTCAAGTGGTGCATAGAGATCTTTCTGATAAAGATAGTCCTCTATTTGGAGTTTCCACCATCCGAAATCCTGCCCATCGAATTTATCGATTCTGATTTTATCTTCTGCCATACTGTTCGCTTTCATCAAACGTCACCGAAAACCCTCTATGTTTTTTCGATTAGCCAAACCAGGCTCTGATAACAGTTGTTAGGATCACACACCAATTCCAGAAAAATAACCCAAGCAAACAATCCACAGTAGCAAAATATACATAAAAGACATAATCGAAGAACACACCAGAAGAATTTGTTATCGGAAGTTCACCAAACTTGGGCTACGTCTCCGCGGAGGCACTCTGCGAATCCACTAGTCTTCAAGAAAAGTAGGAATACATTCACGATCTTCTCACAAGATCAGGGCACAATCCTGAACAAATCAATGTTCAAGCTGAAAAGACTGAGTCTTAGATCTTCAGGATATGCTAGCAAACTCACCTCCCTGGCTGCCAGTACCAATCCTGGATAAATGGAAAGGATGACATGAAAGAATTGTTGCAGGCTATGGTTGTAAGGTAATGGTGAAAGAAAAAGCATGACGCCCTTAAGTAGAGAGGAACATCCACCAGTTACCTGGGAGGCCGAAAATGGGGACTTGCCTCACATGTTTTATCAGAGACACTCCTCGATCCGTCAATGGTATCCCAAAACCAAGCTTTCACCAAACAAAATTAAGACAACCAAGATTGTGATGTGCGGAGGTCGCTGTAACGTATAACGACTCTGATGACTGGAGGCTGGCAACAAATGACTCTATCTGAACCGGATTTGCTCTGGCAATATAGCGCTTCTAAAGTGCCAGAATGGTTTGCTTCAAGGGTCAGGAAACCTCAGCCCAAAGCTAGCAAAGAGCACAGAGACAAGGTAATCGCCTTAACTAGATTGAGGAAAAGATTACTGAATAGATCGTACGTTGCATATTCCTGAATAGTTTGGCACTTCGAATAGGATCTAGGGAAGTAATACGCGTCATATATACTGATTGTTCATAAGAGTCTTGGAATCGCCTCTTAAGATTTGAGAAGTAATTATGATCTTTCTCATCAGGAGTTTGGTTCCCACGTTGGTTCCTTCGCCATCCAGGAAACTGCCCCACGGAGTCAGTCCGACGCTGCACAAAGCTCGGCAGTCCCACGGCAACCGATGGAAGACGGAGAAATGGTTATGCAAAGTAAATTGTACCAACGAGGTGGTATAGGAAGTGAAATGTATTGAGTTTTGGTTCTTTTTCTTCTTTTTTTGATTCTTTGTGTACTAAATGTATTACGAGAGAGAGAGGAGAAGAGGAGAGAGAGAGGAGAGAGAGGAGAGAGGAGAGAGAGAAGCAGAGAGAGAGGCTGTGTTAATATAGAAGTGTCGATGGTTTGGTGCTGGTGGTGATTTGTTTATGTGGTCACCTCGTCGATTCCAATTTGTTCATATGTTTGTCCTCTTTCACTAAGTTTGTTGGACTTGTGAGAAGTGGAAATAGAGAGGGGGAGAAAAAAAAAGGAGGAGAATAGCCTCACTAAGTTGTCTTTGTTCCTGTCCTATTGTAGACGTAATTCCCCGGTCACGGTTGGTGAAAACCAATCCTTCCTGATCATGAAGGACTCTTCTTCTATTTCTTTGAACTCACACAAGTTTTCGGATTGTTCCTAATGTTCGTCGAACATCGGTACTATAAAAGCTTCGTCAGCATGAAGCGCTCACTTCTCGCCGTTTGCGGGGTTCGGAGCAAGCCACGTCATCCCTCCCCCCCCCCCCCCCGCGTCGAAAGGTCGTTCGCATATGATCATGGACCTCGCCCCGGGTTACGAAAAGTATATGTGCACATAAGGGTACTACACTACATAGCCGCGTGTATTTTTGGATGTTGTTCCGATGGCGAAACGCATCGTTCCACGTCATCTTCCAAGCGAGGATCCTACGGGGATCCAGCGGGCACGTGGCCACGTCAGCTGATGGTTGCTGTGGGTATGCGCTATCTGCGGTTTGATGGCAAGATCGGATCCACAGCAAGCTTTTCCTTGCTGGTTTTGCGTAGGAACGACCCAAAAAAAATATGAGAGTCTCTTTCAATGGCGAGAGGAGGGCATGACGCTTGGTCGCGACAATGCCCACATGACTTTTCACGACCTATCTGGATCGGTCATTGTTGCCCACCAAACTCACTCACTCACTATATTTAATTTATATATTACATACGTATGGTCAGCTGATATGCATGTGGTCCGTGAACTTTAATTTGTCTGATATGGTCCTTAACTATAGCGATGTCGTGCAATGCAATCCCTATGAATATTTTCATATAGTTCAATAACTAAATTGTGAATGAATCCAAAAGTTTAGGGACAACATTAAACCATTAAACGTGTGGTGGATCACATTGCACAACGGGCTATAGTTCAGGGACCATATTGGACTAAATTAAAAGAGTTCAGAGACCACATCGCATAGGTGCCATTCGGGATCTTTTGTGTCATCATTCCATAGTAAATATTTCGTTTTTTTAAGTTTGGAAACTTAGTTAATATGTTATCGGGTAAATCGTTCATCAACCTAAGGTTCTTTACATTATTCGCTTGCGGCCCTTGACGAAGCAATGGCAATCTTTCAGATTTTTTTTTTTTTTAAAACAACCTTACGAAAGTCCTCGATGGATGAACACGTCCTTACCTATTTCGAGCTCACGAGGACTAGAATAACCCATGGAATTAATCGGGGTTAACATATGCTTCACCATATTTATCACGATCTTATACTTACGATACGCCACCACGTAACTTTTCGGCGTGAAAATAGTGAAAGTCGCGACAAAACGCTCGAATTCGAAACGACGGGGCGGACACAAGAGAACTATTTTCATTTTTGTCCACCCCATTGTCAACTCGAACATCCATTTAGGTACTAAGCCCAAGCGAAAATTTTAATTTCGAACACAACTTATCTTATCTTGAAATTAAAGATAAGATTGTTTTGAATATCACAAAATCTATCTGAAGAAAATATGTGATATATTCTGTTTGATATATTTCAAATCAAGATCAAGAACAATATTCTATTGGAGTTGGATTTCCACGTGAGATAAAGACAAAAAGGAAAGTCAATCTTTGTTTTCAATTGACTGAATTCCCTATTTTATTTCCCAATATGTATGTGGCTTATTTGTCTATATTACAGTCTGCCGTGTTGATACGAAGAAGATCAAGGAAGCGCCGTTTCATCGAGTGGCTTGGGCAAGGGTTTATCTTCATGGAATTACATCAAGAATTCAAGTGATTGAAGCAGATTAAATCTTGTTGTAAGATTTGCGTATTAATTCCTTTGTGAGATTGAGAGATTATTTCATTAGGAATTGTGGGGCTAAACACTGTGTGCGTTCTTTGATGTAATGGGGTTGGGAAACACTAAGAGTGTTTGAGTGACTCGAGTGTGTTTGTAATCTCCGTGTATCGCTTGATCTATAGTGGAATTCGTTGCTGCTCCCCCGTGGACGTAGGTCTCTACGATCGAACCACGTACATCCGGTGTCCGATTTATTTTCTTGTTCTGTCTATTTATTGTTCGATCGCTTGTTCCGCGTAACAAATTGGTATCAGAGCTTGGTTTGACTGAAGCGAAGCGGATCAATGGCGATAGAAGAAGTTAAAGTGAAAATCGACAGATTTGAAAGGGCATGACTTTGGTTGCTGGAAGATGCAGATTGAAGATTATCTATATCAGATGAAGCTGCACTTGCCCCTATTTGGGGAGAAACCAGAGACGATGAAGCAGGTTGATTGGGAACTATTGGATATGAGCGATGGGTGTTATTCGGCTGACGTTGGCTCGTAACGTCGCGTTTAATATCGTCAAAGAGAAGACCACTGCGGGTTTGATGAAAGCCCTATCAGATATGTACGAGAAGCCCTCTGCAATCAACAAGGTTTATTTGATGCGACGTCTGTTTAATTTGAAGATGAGGGAAGGTGTGTCAGTCACTAATCATATCAATGAATTCAATGTGATCATTAGTCAATTGAGTTCAGTTGAGATTGACTTTGAAGATGAGGTATGTGCTTTGATTTTATTATCCTCATTGCCTGATAGTTGGAATACTACTGTCACTGCTGTTAGTAATTCCTCTGGATCAACAAGTTTAACTTTTGATGGGATTCGAGATTTAATTCTAGTGAGGATATCCGTAGAAGAGAATCTGACGAATCTGTATCTACTGCTTTAGTAGGTGAAAATAGAGGAAGAGCTAATACTCGTATTAGCAGGAGTAGTATGAACATGAATAGACGCAGTCAGTCTAGGACTGGTGGTGCTGTCTGTTGGAACTGTGGCAAGAGGGGGCATCTTAGAAAGGATTGTCTTAAGCTGAAAAACGATAAGGGTAAGGGAATTAGAGTTAAATCTGTGGATGATGTTGCAGCCATAGCTGATGGTGGTTCGGATAATGCTGATTTTGTCTTGTCTGTCACTGATTATTTGTCGTTTGATGGGTGGATTATGGATTCTAGTTGTTCTTTTCATGCTACACCAAACAGGAATTGGTTTACTACTTATCAGTGCACGGATAGTAGTAAAGTGCAGTTGGGAAACAATGCTGAATGCGATGTTGTAGGTATTGGCAATGTGAGAATTAGAATGCATGATGGTATTGTGAGGACATTGACTGAAGTGAGGCATATTCCAGAATTAAAGAAAAATCTGATTTCCTTGAGTGCCCTAGATTCAGCTGGGTATCGGTATTCTTCAGAATGCGGAGTTCTAAAAATTGTTCGAGGTGCCTTGATAATAATGAAAGCAATCAAGCACAATGGCCTATATGAGCTTCAAGGTGAAACAGTGACAAATTTCGCTGCGGAGACGTCAGATGCATTTGTTCGAGAGTCTAACTTGTGGCATATGCGATTGGGGCACATTAACAAGAGAAGCCTGAAGGTTCTAAGTGAAAGAAATTTATTATGTGATTATGTTACTGACTAACTAAATGTATGCAGGTGCTGTGATTTAGATCAACGGTGGAAAGTGCAGTTTAGTGAGACTGTCAGAAAAACTACGGAAATTGCAGAATTACTTCACTTATATGTTCGCAGATTGTCGTGGTTTCCTTCAAAGAAGAGTGCCAGATTTATGCTAACAGTTGTTGATGACTACTCGAGGAGGACTTGGGTGTTTGTGCTTAGGCACAAATTTGATGTTATTGTCAGGATCAAGCAGTTAAGAGCTTTGATCGAAAAGGAGACTGGTAAATCGGTTAAGCAGGTGCAGACTGACAAAAGCATGGAGTTTTGCTCGAAGCTGTTAAATGAATTCTGGATGAAAGAAGGCATAGTGAGACACCGCACTAGTGCCGATGAATCACAACATGTTGCAGAATTGATGAGTATAACATTACTAGAGACAGCCTATAAAATGCTCTCTAGTGCTGGTATGGTTAGAAGATTTCTAGCGGATGCGCTTAGTACGGTGAGCTACCTGATGAATAGATCCCCATCAACTGCGATTGGATATCGGATTCCCGAAAAAGTGTGGTCAGGTAACATTGCTGATTATTTTATTATTAGAATATTTGGTTGCCCATGTTATGTTCGAGTTAGTGATGGTAAGCTCGATGAAAGGGCAAGAAAGTGTATATTCCTAGGCTATGCACAAGGTGAGCGGGGTTATCGATTATGGTGCCCGGAATTAAATTCACCTATTATTAGCAGAGAAGTTACGTTTGACGAGTCTCCAGTACTTCAGGTTATGAGCGATTATAGCAGTGTTCACACGGATCTGAACGGTGTTCAGCTTGAGGTGGAGTTGCAACCAGAAACTCCTGATGTAGCAGGTACTAACGAAGTAATCGACACAAATAGTTCTTGTAGTGAGGTGGAGCCCGTAAAGCCAACAGTTGCTATAACTGCTGATATTGACAAGGTACGTATTCGGTCTCCTGACAGATATGGATGCAATGATGGTTTTGCTTTATCTGTGGTAGAGGAGGTTGTGTTGGATAATTCTTGTGGAGCAGTTAAAAGTACAAGTGCAATTGGTGTTTTGATGAGGTCCTTAGTTATGGCGAAGTTTAAGCGCGGCTCGGACTTGGATGATATCTGTGGTGGTTGAGCCCACTGGGGCTGTTGGGAGAGTAGTAGCGATGGTTTTCAGAATTCTAGCAAAGCGATTGTGACATAGCTCAAATGTCGAGCCAAGGTGGAGATTTGTTAGAATATGTCCCGAATTTGAGCCCGAAGCGAAAATTTGAATTTCGAAAATAAATATATCTTGATCTTGAAATTAAAGATAATATTTATTTTGAATATCACGGAAATCTATCTTGATGAAAATAGTGTGATATATTCTATTTGATATATTTCAAATCAAGATCAAGAACAATATTTATATTGGAGTTGAACTTCCACGTGGGATAAAGACAAAATAGGAAAGTCAATATTGGTTTTCATTGACTGAAATTCCCTATTTTATTTCTCCAATATGTGTGTGGCTTATTTGTCTATATACAAGTCTGCCGTTGTTGATAAGAAGAAGAAAAAGGAAGCGTCGTTTCGTCGAGTGCTTGGCAAGGGTCTATCTTCGCGGAATTACATCAAGAATTCAAGTGTTGAAGCAGATTAAATCTTGTTGTAAGATTTGCGCATTAATTCCTTTGTGAGATTGAGAGATTATTTCATTAGAAATTGTGAGGCTAAACATTGTGTGCGTTCTTGAATGTAATTGGGGCTGGGAAACACTAAGAGTGTTTGAGTGATACGAGTGTGTTTGTGATCTCCGTGTATCGCTTGATCTATAGTGGAATTCGTTGCTGCTCTCCCCGTGGACGTAAGTCTCTACGACCGAACCACGTACATCCGGTGTCCGATTTATTTTCTTGTTCTGTCTATTTATTGTTCGATCGCTTGTTCCACGTAACACTTGTCAACTCTAATTCTGTAAAAAAAGTACTATACTTGATTTGTACTCATTTTCAATTAGTTTGAGTTTCATCTTCAAGAAATGTCTCGAGCTATTCTATCTTACTACGCAAGAGATGAGATGACGCGAAGATTAAACACAGGCTTTCCTCTTATTCCATGCACCAACAAATCTAACAACAAGTCACTGAGGCGAAAAAGTAAAATCAAATTGAGCCCTAATAAGCATCACAAAAGAGCTCAACTGACTCTCCATACAGTTAATACTCTGCCTACACCGAGCTATCTGAGATTTGAGATTTGCAAGCTTAAAAAATAAGTGATTGCATTTTTCCTTCAGCCTAGCTGCGCTGGCCTCATGATATTTAACGGCGAGTTTTAGATTCTCAATTAGGGCTCTCTCGATAGCTATATCTACCGTTAGGTCTTTGAGCCTCTCTTCTAGGCAGTCACATCTAAACTTCATCACGATGTTACTCGGGTCATGTTCGAAGCAAGTCTGGATCAAGGTTAGGTGCTCCATCAATTTTTCCTCGCGTGAACCGGCAGTGAGGTCCGTTCATCAGTAGACTTGACGGCTTCTTATGGTGGATAACCGTGAGTTCTGTATATTCTAAGCATTCAAACCGATCCTGATAGTGAGCTTTCACGATGCGAGTTAGGGCAACCGTTAATAGATATCCCGGCAAGCCTCTAGAAAGTTGATAAAGAAGGTTGGGAACGCTATGTATTCCCTCTCCAAATTGGTACGTTTGATTGAAGAGACACTTATATCTCTAAACAGACGAAGGTCTTAGCTTTAACACCTGGATGATGGGCTACATAGATATAGTCTCAGCCAAGAAAGTGATAAAGTCTCTCCCATTTGATCATAATTTCAGCTGAGAAGATGTGCGTGGGAAGATCGACCATTATTATTGAAATGGTAGAGGAGAGAATCAAGATAGATGAGTGGTTAATTGAAAATGCAAAAGTGTTAATCCGTTTTGCTTTAAGTATTGATTTCACAAAAAGATCCTCTGTTAGTCAAATTTCCTATATGCCCTTTTTTTTGTGTCATTCCTATTGATCCGAGTTCCTTGTTAGTCCGAGCCTATTACTAGTCCACAATCTCGAGCTGAAGAAATCCAAAAATTTTCAGAAAAAATAGAATGATCCACTACTCTGAAATGAAAAAGAAAAAGTTGAATAGGCGGGAGAAATAATAACAGGGGTCCTACTACTATGAAAAGGTGAAAGAAGACAAACTGAGTGAGAGATATGGTAAAAAGTTGGGAAGGCAAAAATCTTGGGGGAAGCGATACAATTTATGAATTCACGCTTAAATCTTAAATAAGGCGTCGTCTTGATAGTCTTCATCCATGCTCAAAAGGGAAGCCTCAAAGCAGACACGGTCGCTCAAAAAAATTCAGAGAGAGTGAAAATACAAGGAAGAGTAACAAACCTTCAGTAACTAATCAAGAATGTTTCAACCTAATATATTCAAGAGCTATTGTCACTTGCTGAATATGAGAGATTTTGAAGAGCTCAAGACTATGTTCGGCATTGAGACATGGAACTAATCCTTACGCCAACAACATCTAGGATCTCAACAAAGACAATGACGACAACAATAACGTTCAAAGGAAGCGTTACCATCGCCATACTCAGTATCAAATTCAAAAGCTTGAAGATTTTTCACGGAATGCCCTATTCCAGATAACAAACAAAGAGAGGAATTGAGCCAAGATCTAGAGCTGGAACTTTCACGAATTAAGTTTTGGTTTCAAAATAAGCAAACCTAAGTGAAGGCTCGATATGAACGCTGTGAAATCGCGTTTCTAAGGGTTGAAAATGAAAAACTCCGAGCAAAGAACATGAGCTATAGGAAAGTTCTTGACACTACCCCTGTCCTAACTGCGGTGGCCTCGCCACCCTCGATGAAATGCAACATCTGAGGATCGAAAATGCTCGTTTAAGAGGTGAGTTAGGTTCGTTCCAGCAGAATCAAGTTTTTGTTAGAAAAATGTACGAGAAGATCAATCCTATGGGTCAGTATTGATGCCTTCTGAGAAAAAGGGGATGTATTACCATGAGTAGAGTCACCCCGATGAGGAGCTTGCTGTCATGGTCAACCAGTTTAATGTTCCGAAGTTGTAACTTTCGTGAAGGTTATGATCCGAAGCCAGAGGTTATGGGTCCTTCAACATTGTTGATGCATACTTGATTCGGAATAAAGCTAGCTGATCATTGGAGAGCCTGCAAAGGAAGCAGGACTAACCCTGAACAAATGCATAGTTTCATGCAAAATTCTCTTGCGCGGGATATTTTCTACTTTTTAGATGTCTAGAATTAATTCAAGAGCAAAAAGTAGTGATTTTCCTTTTTCCCATCAAATGCTTAGATCCTTTGCTAAACTGAACTTAGGGTAAATTAATTAAAGCAAAGTGTTGAATAGCCTCCAGTAAAGAAATTGTGAGTAAAAAGTCCACGCAAGCTCAAAGGGTAACTCTGTACCGTTTCGATTTACCTCAATTACTCTAATTCTAAATTGAATCCCTTCCATTCTTAGGAGTTTGCAAACTGTCTTGAGAGCACAGTTATACCCAAATGTGAGTTCTCTTATTGAATAAAACTTAGGGCAAATCAATTCATGAACATTGCTATTGGATGAATAGCTTCAAATAAGGAAATTACGAATGAAAAGCCCAAACGAGCTCAAAGAAGGGTAGCTTTGTATCGTTCTAATTCACCCTTAATTATTTCAATTATGAGTTGAGTCTATCCATTCTCGACAGGAGATTGTCACCTACCTCGAGGACATCGGGAAGTAGAGTTTATCCGATGCAACACGACAGGACTATGTCATCCAAAAATTAGCCCTTAAATTGAAAGGAAGCCCCCATGGACACCTACGATCCTGTGGGCCTAATGGCATGGGAGTTAATAATGGTTCGAAGTAACTCAGAAGAATATAAGAATACATGATCGAGTGAAATCAAAGTTAGTGTTTTATCACAACCTTGGCTTTGATGGTTCAGTGCCGATGAAGATCGAGGAAATTCAACCTGGACAGTTGCAGAACCTTGGGCACGCTCTCAAACCTCAGTGGCTATAAACTCATTCACTCATTTTTTGCCAAGCAGTGAAGCTGGTAAAAGGAAAATGCAAAACACTAATATGGCGAGCTCAAAATGAAGGGTAACTGAGTATCAATTCCATTATAGCCTTTCTAATTTCATGACTAATGTGTGCTCTTTCCTTTTGATAGAAATGACTTACATTAAAAAAAATAATGAATAAAAAATGAAATGATGACCCACGAGTAGTCAGGAAGAATTGATTGAGATTCAAAGCAAACCGAAGAATCGCCCAATGATCTTAGATGAAGAGTTCAGGACGTAAGACCAAATTTTTAATATTTATCGTATCTAAGAGGGCAACTCCAGATCTTTGCAAAGCCTTGGCCACCATGTGGTTCATCTTGACTGAAAATGGGCAAATCAACGGTGAACCCCAACATGAAAGGGGGGGGGGGCAAAATACAGAAATGAGATTTTTCCCAATCCAAGAATTAAATCATTAATCTTGTAGGGGCAATCTACAATCCCTTATTCTTGAGAGTTTTTCTTATGAACCTGAACATGCTTTTATGGTTGGATGCATGAGTTTTCCTTAAAATTGTCACAAGTCATTGCTATATTTGGCATGCTTGAAAGATGCTCACATTTCACAAATTTCATGCAAGTTATTGCTGTGTTATTATCTTTTGTGAGGAAAAATTTTTTATCAGGCTGTCTGTTCCCATTCTATTGAAGTGATTATATTAAACAGAGAAACATTAGGATGATGAAAGGCAATCCATTTGCATACACTTTCTGATTATAATTCTCAATACACAGTTGAGAGAAGTTTCCATGCTGACGAGGTGAAAGGGTTTATCTCGCAAAAAGTATGACGATCAAGTGATGAGAGGCATTCGTTTCCTCTACCTATACACTACTAACCAGCCTTTCCTATCTCATTGAACGGAGGTTTCATTTCGTACCTCTGTTGGGAACAACCCCACATTGGTGCAATTACCTAGAAAGTTTCAATGGTTAGAATTTTCTTGCTCTCACTAGCATCAATCTTCAAGTATATTTATTGCTTGCCAATCTGGCGTTTAGCTCAAGTGCTTTGGATATGACGAAGAGCATTTCTTTCTATACTATACACATTCTAATTTTTGCATAGCCAATTTGAGCGGTAAGTTCATTTCTTACAATCCAATTGGTGATTATTCCCATGGGGAATGAAAAAGGCTGTCTCAGAGTGTTGAGATGACTGAAGTAAGAAGTGGCTTGAGGGCAAATGAATTCTGGAGCGATCCATATACAAACAAGTCCAATGAGGGTATTCTCTTAATCCCTCTAAAAATAAAAAAAAAAAAAAGGAAAAAAAAGAGAGAGAGGGAGGCCTCGAAAAAAGATTTATAAGGATGTTTCCTTGAAAGCAGTCATTTAGAAAGTTCATAAATCCGTGAGATAATTGTTCAAGAGACACTAGTGTATCTAGAATGTCAATGAAAGTGATCAAAGCATGAATTTATGCGGAAGCACAAAGTCAGGGTAATCACGAATGTTCAGATGAAAATCCCTTTTTGTCAAGAATGGGCCAATTCATTCAAAACTACCCGGACCTACGTTACAGCCTTTATCGAAGTCTCTTCAGGTTTAGAGCACTTGAGTTTTAATGAAAGGTTTCATATGCTTATAAAGTTCTTGAAGAATTGCGAGCAAGACTCTTCTATCTCATTTTGTACGGGTGTCCGAATTGTAAACACGGAGCGGCAAATAATACAAATGTCTGTTCAAGCCTCAAACTCTCACCAAGCCCACATTATAACCTTCATAAAGACCCCTAAGATTGGTCAGGTTATACTAATTTCAGGACTATCTGGGAACCATTTGGGTTTAAGCGCTATGAAGAGATTTTCTGAGTGATTCTTGAACCCGTATCAAATGGTTGGGTTAAAATAGTCTTTAATGAATAGAACGAGTGAAAGTCTTTTCTGATCGAAAGTTTCTCATTTAATATCATCAGATTGTCAAGAGAATGAAGCAGATTTCCTTAGACTGACGAACTTTCTCGATAAAGCTGATATCATGAGCTAATTTGGATAGTTACGATATGATCGGTCAAAACCATCAGAAGCAAACTATTTTGAGTTTAAGCGAAATCAGATTTGTTTCCTGAAGTAGAGTTCTTTGTTACTATCTGACACTTATATTAAAACAGACACACATGAACTCATAATTTGTCCTACTTACGAGAGTTTGAGGCACTATGGAAATGGACACCACTCATCCGAGACGCGACACAAGATGAATCTCCAGTACATATTCTCTAATTGGCAAGACTTACCTGCGCCCATAATGTTAGTATTAATTATGGTTTCTATACCTTTGAAACATCTTACATGTGCTAAGAATGAACTGGTATGTCTTCACCTCCTTGAAAACTGACAGGGCGTCAGAATGAGCTCAGGTGCTGAATCTTTAACCTTGGAAGACGTTTACCTGTGTCAAAATGCCGTGGTGGGAATCTCACCTTGGAAGGCCTTACCTGCGCTCTAGAATGTTATGTAGGTTCTCTCCTTTGAAAATATTACCTACGACAGAATGCAGGGGTAAGAAGACCTTAATTAAGCCAAAAAGTGGTGTATGAATGCTCTATCATTTAAAATCTTTGCATGTGCCAGAATGCAGGTAGTGATTTCTTAAACCTTGATAAAACCCCTGCTTGCACCAAATGCGACAGGGCTTTCTATCCTTGAAGATCTATTTGCCCCAGAAGCAAATAACGACCTTCTTAACTTGAAATTCGTATGGCCAAAATGCAGCAGTACGATTTCAAAAAACCCAATTCCGCTAGAATGAAGGGTGGGGAACCAAAGGATTGTATCTTGAGAACCCCTCTCCCCCCAGTGCCCTGAACCAGGCAGGCCCCCTATCCCCCTCCCTCAATTCCCGCCAGAAGAAGGATGGGTGGTACAAAAAAGTTATTGACATTACGAAAGGAAGTAGGACAAAGAACTCCTAATGTTGTCAGTGCGATCACCTGGCATTGTGCCTATGCTCGTCGGAAATGCGAAGTAGAAAGTCACCACACAAATGTACTTGTCTATTTTTTCACATCCTATGTGATCATTTCATGCCATAGAAACGGGATTAAAATCCCCCACAAAAATAATTTCATCATTATGCTATGTCAATAATTTAGGTTTCAATTTTGTCTTTGAAACGTAACCTCTGCGAGCCTCCAACTCAAAGAGGACAATGTTGACATATAAATTTTGACTAATCTTTTAATAATTTTTTCATCAAAAAAAAAATAGAACGAATGTTAGTTCTTGCCAAAAAATAATTAAATCAATTCTTCATATTTTATTCATGCATGTCATTCTGTTGTGGTGGAAAAACGGGGGAACTGAGCTTAAATTGCACGGGCGATTACAACTAAGCACGGCGAAAATGTGTTGACCCAATTTTATGAAGGTTTGTATTTAAGAAAATATTTTCTCAGGGAGCTGAATATGCAAATACTAATGACTTCATAACAGACTGAGAATCCAAATATCATAACAAAACTTGAGGG
>JAGVVM010003531.1:0-18132 GCA_019149425.1 Psidium friedrichsthalianum
AAACAAAAAACAGGCAAAACGAATTACAAGGAAGAGCTGAGGGCGCTGGTACAAGTAAAAGCTAACCCTTTGGGCCCATGCTCTTCTCAATGTTTTCTATTAATTCAATATGACGCACGGGAGCTCCACGGGCCAGGGAGTTAAGACTTGATGAGCTTGGTTCGGACCAAAATATCATATTGGACCTTACCGTGAAAGCGAAACTAGCTTTTAGAGTTGACGGCTCTCTGATCTTTCTTTTTTTTTTCCAAGTTTTAGATGTCGGGACCGAGGTTCCATATTACAATGTCCTTGGTTCATGAGCAGAGAAGGAATTTAGTGGAGACAATGTTCACACGGTCATACATTCCATGTTCAAGAATCCTGAAACTTCACGCAAGCATTTTATCAAGAGTTGCATGGTAAGGATCGTTCATGTGGCTTTCTTTCAGGGCAAATGCTCACTCGGTTTGTTTTATAGACGTGGATTCCTGCTCATCGAGCGGCTCTCTCTACTTGTGAAGTCAATTCTCGTGAATGATCTTACAATTATGAGCATTCTATTTATTGTTTGCGCGAAAATGAAAGCTTAGCTGTAGTTTCTTTAGGACAATTCCGAACTTTACGTACTATATATGCAATTAAATGCGCTGTGTACTCTATTTGTGGAGAGTAACTTAACATTTGCTTCTAGAGATGTTAGTGGTCTATTTATCTACACATAAGCTAACTTCTCTCCAGCTTACCAATTTTCTATGATTATTCCTCATGAGTTTCCTTGAGAATGAGTGGCGCAAGGTGTTTGCAATCATGGCTCTAAGATGAGCCATAACAAGTTATGCTATTTTAAGCTAATAATCACGCAACCAGAAGAGATAATTGCTGGAATATTTGCTCTTTACTTGAATCAGCAAAGCAGATTTTACAGCAATTGGGCTCTGAATTAAGGTGCCAGATATCACAGTATGATACTGTCTAAGGAATGAAGAAGAAAAGAGTCGCCGGTGACGATCTCCCGACTTGAGTTGCAGCAGCTGATTTGTCATTCATATTAGAAAGTTGTTCAAAATGCTACAAATATATTGTCGTCAGGATTCGCAAGCGGTCGAGATTATGGAAGTAAAATGAATCTTCAGGGCTTTTCACTGTTGTGCGGCTGTGGGAAGCTGTGCCGAACATGATCGAGGAAGATGGTATTTGTTTCACCGTGCATGGGTTTCGAAACTCTGATGGTAAAATAAGATTGTTTGTTCTGATGTGAATGCGCTTAGAGGATGAAGGAAAGCAGATCTTTCAGGCAAACCTAATAGCGCTGTTTGTCGAAACAACTAAATGGTCATGCCCGCGATTCGAATCGGACGCATGGCAATATCTTATCTGTATATTGTTCTCCTCAAAAACTTGCGCCAACGTTAACTTTTGGTCCTTTTTTTTTCCCGGAACTTAGGCCGCATTGTGGTTCCCCCATTATAGAAGCTTTGCAAGTGTGTGCTAAAAATACTTATTGCCACGCACCCATTCGTCTTCTTCCCGTTTCTTTTCTTTCTTCCCACCTGCATGCTCTCCGCATCATCCCCTGTTACAACAATTTCGCCATTACGTTCATTATCGGAGGGACCTCGCTCTCCTGTGCCGACGAATCCCATCCTTAGTCCGTGGAAGTGAAGCGCTGTGAACGTATTATTCTCCGACAAAAAGCATCTGGGTCGACGGTTAGACCTGGTTGCTGGCTCTTTGCTGATGGCTTTCAGCCTTGCCAGACAGTGGCGAAGCTTCTCAAATCTTGTGCTTTTTTTTTTAATTCTTATCTTTAACTCTCTTCTCTTAGACTTTTAATATGCCTATTAACAGAGCGCAGAAATTGAATCCCGCATCATATTACTAACATCTCCACCCCTTCAATTCATTTATGAGTAGGGTCGCATATCTATTGGCGAATCTTATTTTCTTGAGATGGATGACATGAGTCATAAAAGTTGGTGTTGCCACCGTGAAATTGCATCACGGGCCACGCTCACGTTCCAGCTTTATCGAGTCCTTTAATTTTTCAATTAAGGACTAGGACAGGTGGTTGAAACAGTTCATTACATGATTGCAATATTTTACAATTATATTAAGCTCATCCAGGATTTGAGTCGCGCTGACGTGCAACTACCCAGCAGCGAGCTACAAAAGGGAGGCTCTCTCGATTGCCATGATCATCTCGAACTTGTTCCTCTTCCACTTCACCGTTCTGAATTCTTCTTAAATCGAACCATCTTTAAAGCTGGTAAAGAATTTCAATCCGCGGCATTACACTTTAAGCATGCACGCACTCTACGTCTAGAGAAAAGGATATTGTTCATTCTTATCTTGCCTTGCCCGTTCCAGGGTTTTGGAAACCCGACTGAATTCCGTGTCGTTTTGTGTATGTGACTTGTTTAATTTACTCACTGCAACTCGTGACCTTTCGTGTATTAGATTGAGAACCTTTTCCACTTCTATGCGACCTTGCATATAGACGCATGGACCAAGCACCCATGACCTTTGGACAAATCAATTTTTGATCAGAAGAAACTTCACCAGCCTCCGGTCAACTTGGATGCGATTATCCTTTCTTTTGTCTTACTTTTTTCCAAAAAAAAATATATAAGCGAATGTGATTTTTCGTAGGACCCTCAGCAATGATTGATGTGTTTTATTCTCTCTCTCACGGTTTGATTGACATAGTCATTATACTTTTCTGGCAACACGTATAGATTTCACTATGGAAAGGTTCGTAGAGTTATATGTTCAGCGCGTAGCACAATTACATGGAGTCCTAGTTTCAATTACGTTGGATTGAGATCCGAGATTTACATTAGCCTTTTGGAAAAGTCTTCAAACGGCGGTAAGAACAAAGCTCCGATACTGTACGATGTACCATCCCCAAACTAATAATCAATCAGAAAGGACCATTCAAATTTTAGAAGATACGTTATGAGTCTACAAAATTGATTTCAAGGGCAATTGGGATGAACATTTGCATCTTAATTAATTTGCCTACGATAACAGTTATCATCAAAGCATGGTAGAGATAAAATAGTTATTTGGTTTGTAGAGATAAAATAGTTCTTTTGCTATTTTATTTATGTCTCGAATCAACCTACCGCAAATGATTTGTGATGTTTTCAAATTGAAAATCTCTTGCATTTTAATCACAAGAACCTAAGTTGCGAGTTGGTAGAGATTGGGAAAGCTCGAACTAGATTAGTTAATCTAATTAATTCATCTGGTAATCCATTGACCTTAATTTAATTTTTGGTCATGACAATGCTAACTGCAAATATTGAAATCAGGGAAAAACACTAGCTCAGTTTAATTTCTTGTTGCTAATCTTACGAAAATGTACGGTTTTACTTAATGTGAAATGTTTATAGATCATTTACACGCAAAACCGTACGAATATAAGATTCATTTGTCATTTGAAGTTTTCGGACAGGAAGTCTCCACCAGTTTTTGGCATTGCCGCTAATCACTGGTACAAGAGAACGCCTGCCGCAAAGCTGGGGGTAAGTACACTGCAAATGCCATAACTTTTGTACGGCGCTCACTTGAGTGCCATAACTTTTTTTTCGTTCACTTGAGTGCCATAACTTTTACAAATGGTTCACTTGAGTGCTATTGCTTACGTGGACACCGGAAAAAGCTGACGTGGCAGCTGAAAAAGTTGACGTGGATACCGAAAAAAGATGACGTGGCCGCCGGAAAAGCTGACGTGGCGGCTGGAAAAGGTGAAATGGCACTCAAAGTGAACGATTTTTAAAAGTTATGGCACTCAAGTGGAACGAAAAAAAAAGTTATGGCACTCAAGTGAGCGTCGTACAAAAGTCATGGCACTTGTGGTGGACTTACCCCCGCAAAGCTGAAAGGATTCCATTGCGTTTTAACAAATATAAGCTCTTTGTTTCTTCATTGTCATTCATATTAGTACGGACAAAGACTACAAATATAAGCGTCGTCGTTTTTGTCTCAATTGCCATTCTCTCTAGTCCATTCTCCACTTTGGATTTCATTTCTTTTTAAACGACTGGTCGAAATAAAAATTTTATTATAAAAATGTATGTAAGACAATTGCCGGAATATGCACTCAAGTGAATGATTTTAATTGGTGTGGTACTCAATGATTAAAAAAAACGTTATGGCACTAAAGCGAACGTCGAATAAAAGTTACGGCACTTATGATGTGCTTATTGTTGAGAAGCATACCATAAATTTTTATAATTTCCAAACTACCATTGGTATAATATCTATTGTCGTAAATGTAGATGTTTTGATGGTTGTTAATGACCACGTGATGTTCATGATATATTCATTGGAAGAAAATATAAATGAAAATTTAGATTTTATTTACTTCAAGGCTTGTATATTTCACCAAAAACTTTAAAGTTGAAAAATATTTTTCAAAAAGTGATTGGTTATATTGCTTGAAAAATTCAATCAACGGAAAATGTTTTTATTATCGACAACAATTTATACCTATTTATTTACCTATGTGATACACCATTTTTCATTCATTCGATTATGTAAGCGATGCAAGCCATTATTTATCGAAAAGTAATTTTGAAATCTTTAATTGCTCGTTAAACAAATCCACTCTATATAAAAGGTAGCAAATTGAGGACTGATGACCAACCCACCAAGTGAATTATTAGGCTGCTCGAGTATTATCGGGGCATAGGCTATTCCCAACAGCGAATACATTGCTGTTATCTTGTTTTAAAGATAGATTGGCTCCATCATAATAAATCCATTCCGATCTCTTATTAAAGTTGAAATGATTCATATTCTAACTGATGTATCGTAAATGACTCAAAATATAAGAGTCCCTGAACCATTATGTCACCTATGAAAGGTTGATTCGGGGCTAAAGGCCGAACTTCTCACCTATTAAAATACTTATTGCCACACTCCCATCATCTTCTTCCCGTTTCTTCCTTCCCACCTGCATGCTATCCGCATCATCCCCTGTTACAACAATTTCGCCATTACGTTCATTATTGGAGGGACCTCGCTCTCATGTGCCGACGAACCGAGGTGTCCGGAGGCTGGTGAGCAAAGCTCGAACCGGGGCCGTGAAACCCGACTAATCCTGGGGAGACGCCGCAGGACCCCACCACCACGGCGCTCCGGGTAAGACACCAAGAGGCAAGTAAGTTTCGACCCCGCGACCCGCGAGTATACTCAGCGGGGGCCACAGCAGGTCTACTCCCTACCACGCGACCACTTGATCGGTGGGTTCGGTTGTCCTTTCTTTTGTCTTTCTTTTTTCCAAAAAAATATACAAGCGAATTGTGATTTTTCGTAGGAACCTCAGCAAATGATTGATGTGTTTTATTCTCTCACGGTTCGATTGACACAGTCATTACACTTTCTGGCAACACGTATAGATTTCACTATGGAAAGGTTCGTAGAGTTATATGTTCAGCACGTAGCACAATTACATGGAGCCCTAGTTTCAATTACGTTGGATTGAGATCCGAGATTTACATCAGCCTTTTGGAAAAGTCTTCAAACGGCGTTAAGAACAAAGCTCCGATACTGTACGATGTACCGTCCCCAAACTAATGATCAATCAGAAAGGACCATTCAAATTTTAGAAGATACGTTACGAGTCTACGAAATTGATTTCAAGGGCAATTGGATGAACATTTGCATCTTAATCAATTTTCCTGCGATAACAGTTATCAGCAAAGCATTGGTAGAGATAAAATAGTTCTTTGGTTCATAGAGATAAAATAGTTCTCTTGCTATTTTATTTATATCTCTAATCAACCTACCGCAAATGATTAGTGATGTTTTTGAATTGAAAATCTCTAGCATTTTAATCACAAGAAACCTAAGTTGCGAGTTGGTAGAGTTTGGGAAAACTCGAACTAGGTCAGTTAATCTAATTAATTACTCTGGCAATCCATTGACCTGGATTTAATTTTTTGGTCATGACAATGCTAACTGCAAATATTGAAATCAGAGAAAAACACTAGCTCAGTTTAATTTCTTGTTGCCAATCTTGCGAAAAAGTACGGTTTTACTTAATGTGAAATGTTTATAGATCATTTACATGCAAAACCGTACGAATATAAGATTCATTTGTCCTTTCAAGTTTTCGTACAGGAAGTCTCCACCAGTTTTTGGCATCGCCGGTAATCACGGGTACAAGTGAACGCCTGCCGCAGAGCTGGAAAGGATTCCATGCGTTTGAACAAATATAAAACTCTTTTTTTCTTCATTGTCATTCATATTAGTACCGGACAAAAAGTACAAATATAAGCGTCGTCGTTTTTGTCTCGATTGCCATGCTCTCTAGTCCATTCTCCACTTTGGATTTCATTCTTTCTAAACGACTGGTCGAAATAAAAATTTTATTATAAAAACCTATGTAAGACGAATTGCGGGAATATGCACTCAAGTGAACGATTATTTATGATGTGATACTCAAGTGATTGAAAAAAAAAAAGTGTTATGGCACTAAAGTGAACGTCGTATAAAAGTTACGGCACTTGTGATGTGTTTATTGTTGAGAAACATACCTATAAATTTTTAAAATTTCCAAACTACCATTGGTATAATATCTATTGTGGTAAATGTAGATGTTTTGATGATTATTAATTACCACATGATATTCATGATATATTCATTGGAAGAAAATATAAATGAAAATTTAGATTTTATTTACACAATCGATGTAAATAAAATCTTTCAAGGCTTGTATATTTCACCAAAACTTTAAAGATTGAAAAATATTTTTCGAAAAGTGATTGGTTATATTGCTTGAAAAATTCAATCTACGGAAAATGTTTTATTATCGACAATAATTTATACCTAATTATTTACTTGTGCGATACATTGCTGTTATCTTGTTTTAAAGATAGATTGGCTCCATCATAATAAATCCATTCGATCTCTTATTAAAGTTTGAAATGATTCATATTCTAACTGATGTATCGTAAATGACTCAAAATATAAGAGTCCCTGAACCATTATGTCACCTATGAAAGGTTGATTCGGGGCTAAAGGCCGAACTTCTCCTGCCAGCCTTCGTTGTTTTGTTAGTTGTCTTCTTCCAATTATCTTTAATGGGGGGAAAGGAGAGAGCACAGGTGAGGTCCCCCGAAATTTGCTTCTTTGAGATTGGTGGTCCAAAGAATTTTGTCTTGAGATCAACGACATAAATTATAATAGGTAGTACCCGCTTTACATTATAAAATTTAATTTAAAATGTTAAAGTGAATGCGTCATTACGATTACAAATCTGGTTTTTATAACTTGATTCTCAAGATGTATATTGTTTTTCGCGATAAGGACATTCAATTCATTCGTTCCATCGAAAAGGCAAGTAAGGCTTCCTTTTAAATTATTAATGTATCAAAAAGCCATAAAAGCCACGTAAATGCTCATATAGTATGAAGTGCTCTCAATAAATAAAAATTGTAAAATGCAAGAAATGTGGAAAAGCTCGCAGACACGATTGTACCTTCTTAACGTTGATGATCAAAGTCCCATAAGACATAACATCTGATTCCTACGCTCCGGACATCGTAGACACAAATTTCCTTACAACGTCCACGTCACTTTTAATCCATTCTACCGGACTGTATGAAACTCAGGAAAACTTCATAGTCGAACCCTTGACGACCAGTCGCAGAGAAAAATGAACACCAGAGTCGCGCCAGTTTAAAAAGCAAATTACTAAGCTCTATGAAGCCGAACGTTTTAAGGGACAAGTTGATTTTATGCAAAGTAAAGCGGGTACTACCTATTATAATTTATGTCGTTGATCTCAATGACAAAATTTCTTTGGACACCATCTCAAGAAGCAAATTCGGGGGACCTCACCTGTGCTCTCTCCTTTCCCCCCATAAAAGATAATTGGAAGAAGACAACTAACAAAACAACGAAGGCTGGCAGGAGAAGTTCGGCCTTTAGCCCCGAATCAACCTTTCATAGGTGACATAATGGTCAGGGACTCTATATTTTGAGTCATTTACGATACATCAGTAGAATATGATTATTTCAAACTTTAATAAGAGATCGGAATGGATTTATTATGATGGAGCCAATCTATCTTTAAAACAAGATAACAGCAATGTATCGCACAAGTAAAATAATTAGGTATAAAATTATTGTCGATAATAAAAACATTTTCCGTAGATTGAATTTTTCAAGCAATTAACCAATCACTTTTCGAAAATATTTTTCAATCTTTAAAGTTTTGGTGGAAATATACAAGCCTTGAAAGATTTTATTTACATCGATTGTGTAATAAAATCTAAATTTTCATTTATATTTCTTCCAATGAATATATCATGAATATCATGTGGTAATTAATAATCATCAAAACATCTACATTTACCACAATAGATATTATACCAATGGTAGTTTGGAAATTTTAAAAATTTATAGGTATGTTTCTCAAACAATAAACACATCACAAGTGCCGTAACTTTTATACGACGTTCACTTTAGTGCCATAACACTTTTTTTTTTTCAATCACTTGAGTATCACTCAATAAATAATCGTTCACTTGAGTGCATATTCCCGCAATTCGTCTTACATAGGTTTTTATAATAAAATTTTTATTTCGACCAGTCGTTTAGAAAGAAATGAAATCCAAAGTGGAGAATGGACTAGAGAGCATGGCAATCGAGACAAAAACGACGACGCTTATATTTGTACTTTTGTCCGGTACTAATATGAATGACAATGAAGAAAAAAAGAGTTTTATATTTGTTCAAACGCAATGGAATCCTTTCCAGCTCTGCGGCAGGCGTTCACTTGTACCCGTGATTACCGGCGATGCCAAAAACTGGGAGACTTCCTGTACGAAAACTTGAAAGGACAAATGAATCTTATATTCGTACGGTTTTGCATGTAAATGATCTATAAACATTTCACATTAAGTAAAACCGTACTTTTTCGCAAGATTGGCAACAAGAAATTAAACTGAGCTAGTGTTTTTCTCTGATTTCAATATTTGCAGTTAGCATTGTCATGACCAAAAAATTAAATCCAGGTCAATGGATTGCCAGAGTAATTAATTAGATTAACTGACCTAGTTCGAGTTTTCCCAAACTCTACCAACTCGCAACTTAGGTTTCTTGTGATTAAAATGCTAGAGATTTTCAATTCAAAAACATCACTATCATTTGCGGTAGGTTGATTAGAGATATAAATAAAATAGCAAGAGAACTATTTTATCTCTATGAACCAAAGACTATTTTATCTCTACCAATGCTTTGCTGATAACTGTTATCGCAGGAAAATTGATTAAGATGCAAATGTTCATCCCAATTGCCCTTGAAATCAATTTCGTAGACTCGTAACGTATCTTCTAAAATTTGAATGGTCCTTTCTGATTGATCATTAGTTTGGGGACGGTACATCGTACAGTATCGGAGCTTTGTTCTTAACGCCGTTTGAAGACTTTTCCAAAAGGCTGATGTAAATCTCGGATCTCAATCCACGTAATTGAAACTAGGGCTCCATGTAATTGTGCTACGTGCTGAACATATAACTCTACGAACCTTTCCATAGTGAAATCTATACGTGTTGCCAGAAAGTGTAATGACTGTGTCAATCGAACCGTGAGAGAATAAAACACATCAATCATTTGCTGAGGTTCCTACGAAAAATCACATTCGCTTGTATATTTTTTTGGAAAAAAGAAAGACAAAAGAAAGGACAACCGAACCCACCGATCAAGTGGTCGCGTGGTAGGGAGTAGACCTGCTGTGGCCCCCCGCTGAGTATACTCGCGGGTCGCGGGGTCGAAACTTACTTGCCTCTTGGTGTCTTACCCGGAGCGCCGTGGTGGTGGGGTCCTGCGGCGTCTCCCCGAGGATTAGTCGGGTTTCACGGCCCCGGTTCGAGCTTTTGCTCACCAGCCTCCGGACACCTCGGTTCGTCGGCACATGATAGCGAGGTCCCTCCAATAATGAACGTAATGGCGAAATTGTTGTAACAGGGGATGATGCGGATAGCATGCAGGTGGGAAGGAAGAAACGGGAAGAAGATGATGGGAGTGTGGCAATAAGTATTTTAATAGGTGAGAAGTTCGGCCTTTAGCCCCGAATCAACCTTTCATAGGTGACATAATGGTTCAGGGACTCTTATATTTTGAGTCATTTTACGATACATCAGTTAGAATATGAATCATTTCAACTTTAATAAGAGATCGGAATGGATTTATTATGATGGAGCCAATCTATCTTTAAAACAAGATAACAGCATGTATTCGCTGTTGGGAATAGCCTATGCCCCGATAATACTCGAGCAGCCTAATAATTCACTTGGTGGGTTGGTCATCAGTCCTCAATTTGCTACCTTTTATATAGAGTGGATTTGTTTAACGAGCAATTAAAGATTTCAAAATTACTTTTCGATAAATAATGGCTTGCATCGCTTACATAATCGAATGAATGAAAATGGTGTATCACATAGGTAAATAAATAGGTATAAATTGTTGTCGATAATAAAAACATTTTCCGTTGATTGAATTTTTCAAGCAATATAACCAATCACTTTTTGAAAAATATTTTTCAACTTTAAAGTTTTTGGTGAAATATACAAGCCTTGAAGTAAATAAAATCTAAATTTTCATTTATATTTTCTTCCAATGAATATATCATGAACATCACGTGGTCATTAACAACCATCAAAACATCTACATTTACGACAATAGATATTATACCAATGGTAGTTTGGAAATTATAAAAATTTATGGTATGCTTCTCAACAATAAGCACATCATAAGTGCCGTAACTTTTATTCGACGTTCGCTTTAGTGCCATAACGTTTTTTTTAATCATTGAGTACCACACAATTAAAATCATTCACTTGAGTGCATATTCCGGCAATTTGTCTTACATACATTTTTATAATAAAATTTTTATTTCGACCAGTCGTTTAAAAAGAAATGAAATCCAAAGTGGAGAATGGACTAGAGAGAATGGCAATTGAGACAAAAACGACGACGCTTATATTTGTAGTCTTTGTCCGTACTAATATAATGACAATGAAGAAACAAAGAGCTTATATTTGTTAAAAACGCAATGGAATCCTTTCAGCTTTGCGGGGGTAAGTCCACCACAAGTGCCATGACTTTTGTACGACGCTCACTTGAGTGCCATAACTTTTTTTTTCGTTCACTTGAGTGCCATAACTTTTAAAAATCGTTCACTTGAGTGCCATTTCACCTTTTCCCAGCCGCCACGTCAGCTTTTCCGGCGGCCACGTCATCTTTTTTCGGTATCCACGTCAACTTTTTCAGCTGCCACGTCAGCTTTTTCCGGTGTCCACGTAAGCAATAGCACTCAAGTGAACCATTTGTAAAAGTTATGGCACTCAAGTGAACGAAAAAAAAGTTATGGCACTCAAGTGAGCGCCGTACAAAAGTTATGGCATTTGCAGTGTACTTACCCCCAGCTTTGCGGCAGGCGTTCTCTTGTACCAGTGATTAGCGGCAATGCCAAAAACTGGTGGAGACTTCCTGTCCGAAAACTTCAAATGACAAATGAATCTTATATTCGTACGGTTTTGCGTGTAAATGATCTATAAACATTTCACATTAAGTAAAACCGTACATTTTCGTAAGATTAGCAACAAGAAATTAAACTGAGCTAGTGTTTTTCCCTGATTTCAATATTTGCAGTTAGCATTGTCATGACCAAAAAATTAAATTAAGGTCAATGGATTACCAGATGAATTAATTAGATTAACTAATCTAGTTCGAGCTTTCCCAATCTCTACCAACTCGCAACTTAGGTTCTTGTGATTAAAATGCAAGAGATTTTCAATTTGAAAACATCACAAATCATTTGCGGTAGGTTGATTCGAGACATAAATAAAATAGCAAAAGAACTATTTTATCTCTACAAACCAAATAACTATTTTATCTCTACCATGCTTTGATGATAACTGTTATCGTAGGCAAATTAATTAAGATGCAAATGTTCATCCCAATTGCCCTTGAAATCATTTTGTAGACTCATAACGTATCTTCTAAAATTTGAATGGTCCTTTCTGATTGATTATTAGTTTGGGGATGGTACATCGTACAGTATCGGAGCTTTGTTCTTACCGCCGTTTGAAGACTTTTCCAAAGGCTAATGTAAATCTCGGATCTCAATCCAACGTAATTGAAACTAGGACTCCATGTAATTGTGCTACGCGCTGAACATATAACTCTACGAACCTTTCCATAGTGAAATCTATACGTGTTGCCAGAAAAGTATAATGACTATGTCAATCAAACCGTGAGAGAATAAAACACATCAATCATTGCTGAGGGTCCTACGAAAAATCACATTCCTTATATATTTTTTTTGGAAAAAAGTAAGACAAAAGAAAGGATAATCGCATCCAAGTTGACCGGAGGCTGGTGAAGTTTCTTCTGATTCAAAAATTTGCTTTGTCCAAAGGTCATGGTGCTTGGTCCATGCGTCTATATGCAAGGTCGCATAGAAGTGGAAAAGGTTCTCAATCTAATACACGAAAGGTCACGAGTTGCAGTGAGTAATTAAACAAGTCACATACACAAAACGACACGGAATTCAGTCGGGTTTCCAAAACCCTGGAACGGGCAAGGCAAGATAAGAATGAACAATATCCTTTTCTCTAGACGTAGAGTGCGTGCATGCTTAAAGTGTAATGCCGCGGATTGAAATTCTTTACCAGCTTTAAAGATGGTTCGATTTAAGAAGAATTCAGAACGGTGAAGTGGAAGAGGAACAAGTTCGAGATGATCATGGCAATCGAGAGAGCCTCCCTTTTGTAGCTCGCTGCTGGGTAGCTTGCACGTCAGCGCGACTCAAATCCTGGATGAGCTTAATATAATTTGTAAAATATTGCAATCATGTAATGAACTGTTTCAACCACCTGTCCTAGTCCTTAATTGAAAAATTAAAGGACTCGATAAAGCTGGAACGTGAGCGTGGCCCGTGATGCAATTTCACGGTGGCAACACCACTTTTATGACTCATGTCATCCATCTCAAGAAAATAAGATTCGCCAATAGATATGCGACCCTACTGGAAGGGGTGGAGATGTTAGTAATATAGATGCGGATTCAATTTCTGCGCTCTGTTAATAGGCATATTAAAAGTCTAAGAGAAGAGAGTTAAAGATAAGAATTAAAAAAAAAAGCACAAGATTTGAGAAGCTTCGCCACTGTCTGGCAAGGCTGAAAGCCATCAGCAAAGAGCCAGCAACCAGGTCTACCCCGTCGACCCAGATGCTTTTTGTCGGAGAATAATACGTTCACAGCGCTTCACTTCCACGGACTAAGGATGGGATTCGTCGGCACAGGAGAGCGAGGTCCCTCCGATAATGAACGTAATGGCGAAATTGTTGTAACAGGGGATGATGCGGAGAGCATGCAGGTGGGAAGAAAGAAACGGGAAGAAGACGAATGGGTGCGTGGCAATAAGTATTTTTAGCACACACTTGCCAAGCTTCTATAATGGGGGAAACCACAATGCGGCCTAAGTTCCGGGAAAAAAAAAAAGGACCAAAAGTTAACGTTGGCGCAAGTTTTTGAGAGAACAAGATAAGATATTGCCATGCGTCCGATTCGAATCGCGGGCATGACCATTTAGTTGTTTCGACAAACAGCGCTATTAGGTTTGCCTGAAAGATCTGCTTTCCTTCATCCTCTAAGCGCATTCACATCAGAACAAACAATCTTATTTTACCATCAGAGTTTCGAAACCCATGCACGGTGAAACAAATACCATCTTCCTCGATCATGTTCGGCACAGCTTTCCCACAGCCGCACAACAGTGAAAAGCCCTGAAGATTCATTTTACTTCCATAATCTCGACCGCTTGCGAATCCTGACGACAATATATTTGTAGCATTTGAACAACTTTCTAATATGAATGACAAATCAGCTGCTGCAACTCAAGTCGGGAGATCGTCACCGGCAACTCTTTTCTTCTTCATTCCTTAGACAGTATCATACTGTGATATCTGGCACCTTAATTCAGAGCCCAATTGCTGTAAAATCTGCTTTGCTGATTCAAGTAAAGAGCAAATATTCCAGCAATTATCTCTTCTGGTTGCGTGATTATTAGCTTAAAATAGCATAACTTGTTATGGCTCATCTTAGAGCCATGATTGCAAACACCTTGCGCCACTCATTCTCAAGAAACTCATGAGGAATAATCATAGAAAATTGGTAAGCTGGAGAGAAGTTAGCTTATGTTAGATAAATAGACCACTAACATCTCTAGAAGCAAATGTTAAGTTACTCTCCACAAATAGAGTACACAGCGCATTAATTGCATATATAGTACGTAAAGTTCGGAATTGTCCTAAAGAAACTACAGCTAAGCTTTCATTTTCGCGCAAACAATAAATAGAATGCTTCATAATTGTAAGATCATTCACGAGAATATGACTTCACAAGTAGAGAGAGCTGCTCGATGCGCAGGAATCCACGTCTATAAAACAAACCGAGTGAGCATTTGCCCTGAAAGAAAGCCACATGAACGATCCTTACCATGCAACTCTTGATAAAATGCTTGCGTGAAGTTTCAGGATTCTTGAACATGGAATGTATGACCGCGTGAACATTGTCTCCACTAAATTCCTTCTCTGCTCATGAACCAAGGACATTGTAATATGGAACCTCGGTCCCGACATCTAAAACTTGGATAAAAAGAAAGATCAGAGAGCCGGTCAACTCTAAAAGCCAGTTTCGCTTTCGCGGTAAGGTCCAATATGATATTTTGGTCCGAACCAAGCTCATCAAGTCTTAACTCCTTGGCCCGTGGAGCTCCCGTGCGTCATATTGAATTAATAGAACATTGAGAAGAGCACGGGCCCAAAAGGTTTAGCTTTTACTTGTACCAGCGCCCTCAGCTCTGCCTTGTACTTTGTTTTGCTCTGTTTTTGTTTTGTCATCCTCGGTTCAGTGCTCCCTCTCGGCTCCGTTCAATATAAGGTAAAGCTCTCTATGTAGTCGTGATTTGATTGTCAAGCCGACTCCAAGCCAGCCGTAGTTGAAACTCGAGGCAGTACTGTGGCTTTAACTCTTAGATACGGCACTTAAAGAAGCGTTTCTTTCATGCGCGTTCATGGAATACTGGCATTTTGATTCTCTTGTGGAGAGACTATTGAATTTGCATGTTTCTACATACTCTGAATCTGATGAGTCTCGTTCGATAAAAAAAAAAGGGTTGGCCACAGTCAAGAAGGCATCTCGATTAACACTCCTTTTTGGACTACAACCAAAAGAAAAAAGCAGCCGAGATTCTACATTTTAGAATCAAAAGATATGGCGACTGAGAATCCCATGCAACCACAGATAATTCATATTATTCTTGTTAAGTCATTCTAGATCAGCATGCACATCCGCCTCTTTATCTGCAAGCAATTTTGAAAGGTCGGTACAAAGCAAAAGAGATTTGATAAATCAATATTATCGTCAAGAGGAATTATGGCGCGCACAAGCACACAGAAACCAGAAGACGAAGAAAGATTGGGGTTTGGGAAACATGATACAAAATCAAAGAAGAATAGAGCTGAGCAATTTTTCGATGAGTGAGTCCCTCATCATTACAACTTGTAATCAAACGTTACCTTTCAATTTTTCGATGAGTAAGATTTTATTCAATAAGAAGCACATAAGCAAGCGAGCAATCCTATTACAAGATTAAAAAAAAATTGAAAGCTCCAAGAGCAAACTGTAATGTGAGGACCTGAAAGGATAGAGCTTCAACAACCGAATCGAGCTTAGTGCTTGGTGATGCTCAACACGTGGAAGAAGTAAGTAGCCTGCGAGTCCGATTCAACTCTCATTCCTGATTCTTCCAACAGTTGTAGACTATCCTCGAAGAAATGCCACTCCAAATCCTGTGCACAAAAAAAAAAACATGTTTAAAGTAAATGCGTCATTACGACTACAAATTTGAGGTTTTTGTAACTTGATTCCCTAAGATGTATATCGTTTATGCAGCGATAGGGACATTCAATTGATTCGTGCCATCAAAAAGTCAAGTAAGGCTTCCTTTTAAGTTATTAATGTATCAAATAGCCATAAAAGCCACGTAGATGCTCATATAATATGAAGTGCTCTCAATAAGTAAAAATTGTAAAATGCAAGAAATATGGGAAAAACTTGTAGACACGATTGTACCTTCTTAAGTTGATCATCATATATATATATCGACTTGTCATCTCGTCCATCACGAAAACTAAGATACAATCTACGATTCCGTGCACTTTAGAGATCGTAAACGTAAAGTGAAATTCAGCACCCCGGGGCCCTCGCTTTTAATCCGTTCTACCGGACTGTCCGAAAGTTCACGCCCATAGAGGTCCTCTGCTGGCGATCCAAAGACAAATAATTCTGACAGGTTCTTCAAGTTTGAGATATCAGGTGTGGTTAGTGACGGGCAAAATCCAATGCGAAGCTTTGTGACACCCGAGGGAATCTGCGGAATGCATTTCAAAGCAGGGCATCCGACTAGCTGAAGAGTCTTCAAGTGAGGAAGCGCACCTAATTCAGTAGGTAGGTTAGTAATGCTATGGTGAGCCAGGGTCAAAACTTCCAATTTGGATAATCTCCCAATCCACCAAAGCATGGGAACTTGCGCCAACTGAGATGGGCCAGGCTCTGTGGAGATGAGCAACAGTAGTTTCAGATTGATCAAGTTGGAAAGATCGGGATCCGCCATTGGTACATAAAAGATACGATTGCCAGGGAAATCAAGCTTTCTGGAAGCTTTGGGAGGGCTGATATATCCGTTAACTTCAATACTTTTAGATTCTCCAGACTTTCCATAGAGTCGGGTAACTCGGTGATTCCTACACCGAATAGATCCAATTCAGTCAATGACCGTAATTTCGTAATGGAGTGTGGAAGTCTATCCAATCGACGGCACCCAATCAAAGATAAGTTTTGGAGATTTGTCAGCGCCCCAATAGAGTCAGGAAGGTGTGTAATCTCTGTGTAAACCAACGAAAGCGTCAATAGCGAAGTTAAACCATTGAGTGAATCCCCTTCTTTTGCTGACGGTGAAATCTCAACATGAGGATTTTCCGAGTTTCTCATACCCCACCAATCGGGAATTTCTCGTACACCAGAATGTCGAGGAGAAGTTCCGTGAGAGATGGCAATCCACCCAGCTCTTTTGGCAGATAATGAAGACGTGCACAAAAGCTCAAGTTCAAGAAAACCAGGCGCTTTAGTTGATCGATTGACGAGTCAATTTTAGCCAATTTGCGACAACTTTCAAGAATCAATCTCTCCAACATCAGGAGTCCAGAGAAGTCAGGAGTCTTGGTCAAGTGCTCACAGCTCGAAAGGTCAAGAACTTTTAATTTCTTAGCTCTCTGTAACACCAACAAGATAAGTGTCGGTAAATATGTTAAATGAAGATAATGTACACACTAATAAGAATACTTATGTAGAGTTGAGGATACCTTAATATGTCTCCATCCGTCCCAATTGTGAGTAATTGTACTACTTGAAAAATTAAGAATGACCAAATTTGTCAACGACAAATTGGTTAACTTGACTATCCGATGAGGAAAATAATGCCAAGAGAGCCATCTTAAATTGGGAAGGAGTTGGTTCTCGGATAGTGAAAAATCCGTAGACGATGAGATCGTGGACTTGTTATGCCAAAGAAGCGTAGCTTGGGATAAAAAACGCTCAACTCTATCACAAGAGAGGGAAGCACTATCCACATAAAGGAATCTTAGACTTGGAAGAGCTGCAAATCCTTCAAGAGTGAAACGATGCTCTGACCATTTCTCAAACTTCAAACAGAGGGCTTCAAGCTTTGCATTTCTCTAATGGAGCAAAAAAGAGAATTTTATGAAAGAAGGATGCGGTTAGCTAATTAAGAGATAATTGGGCATATCTAAATATAATAAGTTCGCTCTCATCTTTCTTATAGACCAATTTCAAGAGGTGGTTTTGACATTTGAAATTTAACACTTTATGAAATGTTTTAAAATATGTTGATATAATTGTGATTGTTTTCACTGAGGGGGAGAGTGCCCTTCATTACTAAAATTGAATTCTTGAGCGCAAAGGAAATCGGATCTAGAATTTACCTTCTCTGTCAGTAGTATCTTTAATGCATCCTTGTGATTCCACAGCCTGCTTTGCTTATCTAATTCGG
>JAGVVM010003532.1:0-43880 GCA_019149425.1 Psidium friedrichsthalianum
GCCAGCTAACACGAAGGGTGCTGGTCGAATTCTGTGCCATGTAAAAGTCTATAAAGGCTTCATGAAAATGATGATTGGGAGGGAGGGATCTTGGCCTATGGGCCTTTTCTTGTCACTACACCTTTAAGACCCATACATGAAAAAGACCAGGTCGCGTCTTTGCGCTCCTTGTCCGCTCCGGACTATTACGAGTACCTACTCTCGGTGTGGGGGGGGGCGGGCTGGTGAGATAGATTGGTAGAAAGATCCTCTCAAGGTTCGATGGTCCAGGATCAGTAGGTTTTGAAAGGATATGAGAAATTGGGATTTGGGGATGCGCATGTGGTAGAACGATGATATTTTAGTAATTAGGGGACAAGGGGAATTGTAAGAAGAGTGCAACGCGGTCCCCAAACGTAAAACTCGGTATGTATTTGGTGTTTTCAAAAGTAGAGAGATGTAAATGGTCATTCGAAAGATGAGATATATACTTGGTGTTTTCTTTAATGGATGTGAACAGTATTATTGAAAATGTACACGATAAACATAAGGTTGGAGGTGATGGTCGGGAAAAGGACACTTTTAATATTAAAAAGTTGTTACGAGATCACTTTGGTACCAAAAGTTTTAATCTATTACTTTAGTGCGACGTATTTGAAAAACGATCATTTTAATGCCAAATCTGATTGGTCCACCGGAAATTCAATGTCTCCTTATTTTATTAATACATGATCCCGTGACGTGGCTCGTAGGAGGTCCATTGTGGCATTTTTTTTTAAAATTTTAAATTTTTTTATTCAAATAAAATGAAAAATGCTGTAAAATTTAAAAAAGCTAAAAATTTAAAAAAGCTAAAAAAAGAAAGAAGGGGGATAGCACAGGCGATGAGGGTTGATGTAATCCTTGCCGCCATCGCCCACCATCGTCGGGCAACTACCGACGAGGGTGGGCATGGCCAAGGGATTCATCGAGCCTCGGCCGACAGGGTTCGCTAGCCCCTAGCGGGGGCCCAGCGATGGTGGGGTGACGGCGGCGAGGATTACAGCAATGGCTCATCGCTTGTGCTATCTCCCTTTCTCTCTCTCTCTCCTCTCTCTCTCATCTCTCTCTCTCTCTCTTCTCTTATTTTTTTTTTTTTAACATTTTAAGCTTATTTAAATTTGCTAATTTTTGAAATTTGAATTTGGTGTATTTTAATTTATTTTAAAGTGGCAGAAATCCACGTTGACTTATTTTTTTTTAATGTCATTTTACATAAAAAATTATTTATTAATTACACGTGGTACTTTTGGCCGGAATAGGCATCAAAGTACTCATTTTGTCTCTGACTTAGTACTAAAGTGATCTGATTGAAACTTTCAGACAAAGTGATCTCCGTATACAACTTTTAGTATTAAAAGTGTAATTTTCCTGGTGATGGTCTATGGAAGAAGAAAATTGATTGCATCAAAACAAAAACTTGACAGGGATTTGAATTTGGAAAAAGAACTTATTTTACTGAATCATATGCCTTAGTTTTAGCCTGATTATTGGTTATGATAAATTCCACAACTTCACTAATATAAATTTTACATTCTTTACCTTCTATTGAATTCCGTGGCATCGCGTTGAATTCTATTTATTGTAAAACACACGAAAAAGCTCCCAGAGGATATAAATTTAACATGTAAGTACATGCATAATTTCTCATAATATAGTTATTTATCTGCTAAGCATATATGTGTCCATACCCTTTGATTTTGTTCATCATTGTGTGTGTATATAATTACCAATTGATGAATGCGTGGCAAATAGGGTTTGGAAAAATTTGAATTCAGGACTTTCTATTATGATATCACATGAGATTTTGCGAGACCAGTGCCAACTCTTCAAAAAATTTAAGCTGGTATGAATGCGTGATTTCTTATTTAGTTACTCCAACAATTTAGTCATAAATGTTTTTTTTATCAACAGTGGACACAATGAAAATTTTTGCTCAAAATAAGTTGAACTGAGTATTGAGATGGGAAAAAAAAAAGAGGAGGGAAAACCTTCCTGTAGGGGGAACCATGTCATTTTAAATTAACCCTCAAGTTCAATAATCTCTTGATGGTGTCTTTTTATTTTCCATTTCCTTTTTTCCTTTTTTCCTTTTATTTTTCTTTTTAATTACTAGATAAATCTCTTTTCCTAGTACTTTCAATGATTTCATCAGTGCAATTTCCATCAATCTGGTGGGATTTTGTGGGTGACATCTTGGTAACACTTCACCACCTCCATAAAAAGGCCCAAAAGAGCTGTCCGGTCCAACCTATTGCCAGCCCTAACTCGTTTCCTTTTTGCCTAGTGTAAAGGAGGATCCGGCTTGCACTCATCTTCTAGATTATCAATGATAACACCCCTTTCCAAAACCGCTTAAAACTATCTTAATCACAGATTGCTTTTTCTCTATTTTATAATTAATTCTTTTTTTTTTTTTGCAAGAATTGAACTCATTATATTTTTTGAAAAGAAGAAGAAGAAACTCGCTCCCCTCCCTACTTCCCACTCACCTAGGTTTCCCTCTTCATGCTTAGTTTCATATGACAAACATGATGACGTTCGCATGAGGGAACTTGAAGGAGACTTAGGAGAGTCTATGTTTGTTGGTTAGCAATGGTCGTTCGATAATACTATGCCAAAGAGTACTTGCACGTCCTTGCTTCTGTCATCGCTCGACAGATCTTTCGAGATGCTTACGGACCCACGGCGCATCCGTTCATCTAAATCGATCGCCGAACGATAAGCGTAGTCGGTTTCAAAAGAAAATAAGAAAATTCATAACACCCGATACGCCATAATTTACTCGGACTTCACGGAGACTTCGTGCTCCGAGAGCGGCTAAAAATCTATTGCTAGCTTTTGCTTCCCTTCTTCACCCATAATTTTTCCCATTTTTTTTTTCTTATTTGCAGCAATAGGATATATATAAATACGCACGTCACCAATCTCTCCCTCTCCCTCTCCCTTTCCCTCTCCCTTTCCCTCTATTCTCTCTCTCTCCTCTCTCTGTTGAATGCTGATTTATTAGTCCGTAGCCTTCGGTCATTCCTCCGCTTACCCTCCATTGAAACGATAAACAGATTTTCATACACAACTCGCAAGTGGATAAGAATCCCGTCTTCCTTCTTCAATATCCACTCCAAATTTCAAGGACTAATATGTAGCCTTGAATCTCCTTGTTATAGATAAAGAGAAGGTTGATCAGATCATCCAATTTTTTCCCTTTTTTTCAGGATTTTATTGTTTGGGCTTCTAAATCTCAATATCTCTTTTTGGGGATACCTAATTGCTATCTTCGTCATCAACGACACGTTTTCAGCCAAGTGGGTACTCTTCACCTCTTCTTCTCTTCCTAACAAACTCTTCTTTGGGGGCAGCTGAAGCAGAAGAAGGAGAATTCCACTTCAAACCTATTTATTCTTGTTTTTTTTTTTTTTTAAAGATTCTGAGTTTGGATAAACTGTCGTGAGCTGCTGCTGCTGCGGCTAGTGTTTGTTTGGATGGATTTTTTAAGAGAGATCGAAGGGAAGCAATTGCATGATCCGCTCTTCGCCAACCGGGGAATGAGCAGGCGTTGGGGTGGCCGCGTGTGCGTTTCCGGCCCCATAATAGTCGGCGCGGGGCCCTCGGGGCTCGCCTTGGCAGCCTGCCTCAAGGAGAGAGGCGTGGCGAGCGTCATCCTGGAGAGATCCGATTGCATAGCCTCGCTGTGGCAGAGGAAGACGTACGGCCGCCTCCGGCTCCACCTGCCGAAGCAGTTCTGCGAGCTCCCGATCATGGGGTCCCGCCGGGGTCCCCGACATACCCAGACAAGCGGGAGTTCGTTGAGTACCTGGAGGCCTACGCGCGGCACTTCGGCATCCGGCCGCAGTTCAACGAGGCGGTGGCGGCGGCAGAGCACGACGAGGCGCTGGGGCTGTGGCGGGTGAGGAGCGCGGGGACCAAGGAGGAGGAGGAGAAGGAGTACGTGTGCCGGTGGCTGGTGGTGGCGACAGGGGAGAATGCGGAGGAGGTGTTGCCAGAGATAGAGGGGATGGAGGGCTTCGAAGGGCCTATAAGGCACACGAGCACGTACAGGAGCGGGGACGAGTTCAAAGGGAAGAGGGTGTTGGTGGTAGGGTGCGGGAATTCGGGCATGGAGGTGTGTTTGGATCTGTGCAACCACAATGCCATGCCTTCCTTGGTGGTCAGAGACACTGTAAGAGAATCTTCTTCTTCCTCTTAGACCTCTCTGTCTCTCTCTCTCTCTCTCTACTGTATATGGAAACAATCAAAATCCAATCAAGCCCATACTTTGGAGAGATATAGTTTGGAAGTGGCATGTCTCTTCTAATTTTGGGGTTTCTCGAAGAGCAAAAAGGGTCACTAGAACTGGACGAATCTAGACAATTGCTTGATACCAGAATCTGATGAGAAAGGGAGGCACAAAACAAAACGAAAACAATTTTTTTTTTTCAAAAAGTTAGGTTTTACTCCTCTTCTTCTTCCTTTTTCACTTGTTTTCTTTAAAGAGAAATCAGATTTGATGGAGGAGGGAGCATGTTTTTTGATTCCAACCAAAGTTAGAAGAGAATTGAGGGCTTTTTCTTAATATTTTTGGGTCAAAAAAGCACTTTTTTTTTTGGCCCATCTTAGGTTTAATACTATATCACGAGGCACTAGATTCACTCGCGAGGGATGATGGGCAATAATAGGCAACAGTCGAAGAATTCAGTGCGCGAGTTGCGTTTCACTTCAAAGTTTCCGAACAGTTCATGCAAAACAAAACGTTTGTCATGACCAAGTGCCATAAAAGCTGTTTAGTTCTTTTTATCTCTTGCTTTCTTAAAATCCTCAGAGCATGCGCAGTATTTGTGTCAGGAAATTTTTCTTTATGTTGTTGTTGATCATAACCACACATGCCCTTTTTCTCCTATGGTGTTTTTCGCCCTGTAAAAGAAGAAAATAACATGTAGTCACTCATCGACTTCCTCTTTCCAAGTTGACTTTTAAGCATTTTGTTAATATGAATTGAACTTTTTATGTTTTTCCTGGGTGCGATGAGTGATGACCCTTTTGTGCTTTTGTTCTTTGGTTTTGAATAGGTGCACGTCCTACCACGAGATGTGCTGGGGAGATCGACTTTTGGGTTGTCCATGTGGTTGCTCAAGTGGCTGCCCATGCGCCTTGTCGACCGGCTCTTGCTCCTCACCGCTCGGGTCATGCTTGGCGACACGGCCCGGCTGGGCCTGAACCGGCCGAAGGTGGGCCCCCTCGAGCTCAAGAGCTTGAACGGCAAGACTCCAGTATTGGATGTCGGGACGCTGGCAAAAATCAAAAGTGGAGACGTTAAGGTACCTGGGGGCCATAATATTTCCATCTCACAACCCTTTTTCCTATTGAACCCCAACGGAGCGGGTGCTCTGTCTCTCTGTGTCTCTCTCTCTCTTGCAAACTAAGATTTGGATGGACCCATTATATTCTATCGATGAATAGTGATTGTGTGCACTGTCAATGAATAGGGAAAGATGTTGCGCTTTTTCTGTGGCAAAAACAGTACATAGTTCATGCTCCTAGCTAAATATTTGTTGGCTAAAAAACAATGCTACGAACCATGAAAATGCAAAAAAAAAAAAAAAAAACCGATTCTTTCAGATTCACTTATAACAATTCTATCGCAGCGACATAAGATTTATGGACTGTGTGATGGAGTTACAAGCTTTTTTATTTGTTCTAAGCAAGTTTTCATGCGTTGGGCAATTGATAGAGCTTCTCTGTTGGGTCATTGGTGTAGGTATATCCCGGAATCAGACGGTTGAATTGCGACACAGTAGAGTTTGTCGATGGGAGGATAGAAAAATTCGAAGCCATCATACTAGCGACAGGTTACAAAAGCAATGTGCCTACTTGGCTTAAGGTAACTTTAACTTGCTACCTTCCACTCCCAATTTCCCTAATTTGAATAGACACATTCTGCTTTTTCCTTCTTCCTTTTTCTCCCAATCGAAAAGACTTGGAAAAGATTCGAAAAAGTTGAGACGCGGGATCCCGTTTGTGCAGGAAGGAAGTATGTTCTCAAAAGACGATGGATTCCCCCGACGGGCCTTTCCAACGGTGGAAAGGTGAGCACGGCCTCTACGCCGTTGGGTTCACTAGGCGGGGAATACTCGGTGCATCGATGGACGCCAGGAGGGCGGCGGAGGACATTGAGAGGTGTTGGAAGGAGGAGGCAAAGCATAGGATACAACTTCCTCACTTTCTATTCCCAAAATCATCATGAACATTTTGGTTTGCTTCTGAGTTGTAAAGAAAAAGGATAAGGAAGAGGCTAAGAGACCGAGGATTTGAAAGGTGAGCACGGCCTATACGCCGTTGGGTTCACTAGGCGGGGAATACTCGGCGCATCGATGGACGCCAGGAGGGCGGCGGAGGACATTGAGAGGTGTTGGAAGGAGGAAGCAAAGCATAGGATACAACTTCCTCACTTTCTATTCCCAAATCATCATGAACATTTTGGTTTGCTTCTGAGTTGTAAAGAAAAAGGATAAGGAAGAGGCTAAGAGACCGAGGATTTGATTTTGGTTTTGGTTCAATAGGTGATTTAATTATTGGAGGCGTTTTTCCTTCCCCCCTTATGGTGCCCCTGGAACTAGTGCTGGTGCCCAAAGATGGTGCTCCTTCAGTTGAGGAAAAGAGAAGGGAAAAGGTGGGGAAAGAAGGCAATGGAGAGTGAAATAAAGGGGGTGGTTGGTGCAAAAAAAAAGAAATTGTGGGGGGGTACCTATGTTTTCTTGTACATCTCTTGTACATTATTACCAATTTTCCTCTAATTAGGTATGACCTTTTTTTTGTTTATTTTTTTGTTAGAGGAAGAAGAAGACGAAGATGGAGGGAGGGAGGGAGGGAGGGGGAGAGGCTGTAGGGGTTTGGTATTTGGTTGCTGATTGATATGATTGTGAGTTTTGAGATAGAGAATGCATGACTTGCCTAATTCTTCTGTGAACTTTTTTGCATATGGTATGTTTCCTGCGTCAAATCAAGAAGTCCCCCAAACTTTTCCTCTTCAAATTGATCTTTAAAGCTTTTTTTTTTTTGGGGGGGGAGGAGAACATTGAAATTTAATGCTAATTCTGTAAGGTGTTCGAGACTTTTTAAGTGCCTAACTAGTTTTTAGAGGATTTTTTTTAGTGGAAGAAGAGATTTGCTCGCTTTTTTTTTGAGTAAATATATCGTCACGTTCACTTGAAGCCTGGGACTCGAACAAAGAAAAATTGGGAGCACACATGTTACATGCGTAAACACAAAATTCAAACACTAATTCTTTTGTTTTCTACGCGGCGCATATATTGGGAAGAAAGAAAATTCACAAGTTTGGAGAAAAGCGACATTAAACACGCGCGCCCACAATCTTAATGCGGCCATTTTCCCTAATGAATGTGATTAGGCGATGGTAAGCAATTCCTAACCCCATGTTTTAAATATGATTACCCCTTTTGCCTTGCTGCGTCTAGCAATCATAGACATTTTTGATTTCATTGGAATAGGGAGATAGGACCACCACCTTTTGTAAAGTGGGCATAATTGCATCTGAAAATCCTCAGAATCCATTAATAGCCATATGAAATATCTCCAAGCCCTACCAAGGAAATGACAGAATGATCTTCCTGTCTTACACATCAGCCAATAGAAACCAAAAAACATTCCCATGGTTCCATTTTATTGCACGAAGGAAATAATGATATGTTATGCTTATGAAGAGCATAAAGTTAAGATGAAGCTTATCTGCTTATCTATTGGCAAATTTCTGGTTCCATTTGAGAATTTAATAACGTAAAATTTAGTCGTCTGAAAAAATTAAATCCATCTTTTGTCACGCTCTATATGTGGAGCACTCTGAGCATGATGAGCTTGATGATCAAGAAGTGCTAAAAAATTTATTTATTTGGGGTGAAGCGACCAAAGAGTCTTGTGAAAAACACGGCGCAATCAAAGCTAGCGTACATTTTCTTTTAAGATTAACTTTTATTCTTGTGAAAAACACGGCGCAATCAAAGCTAGCGTACCTTTTCTTTTAAGATTAACTTTTATTTAGGAGTGATTTATATTTTTCTTTAGTGCTAATGCCAGGGTAACTTCTAATGGGCGAGCAGTGCAATCCTCTTCGAATCTTGGCAATCATAATTAGCAACACAGAGCCTAAAACCGACCATATCTTAGGAGTGGAAAAGCATGATGTTTTCATGGTCAAGGTTGTCCAACTTTAAGGATCTTCAGTGGATTTGTATAATTGCACTGTGCCCATGTAGACTTCATGACTAATCTATCCATGATTAATGAGAAAGGGCCATTAGATCATCTGTAATTCAGCTCTAGGGGGATTTTCAATTAAGTGATTGATGTGTCGTCATTCCATTACTTTTCTGGTGGATGTTAATCACATTGATCTGAATAAAAATATTTTTAAAACATATGGAAATCGTAGAAAAGCTCAGAATTAAACTGAAAATTGAATGATTGGAGAAGTACTTTTTTTTTTTTCCCTCAAAGGGAATGATTTAGTGTTAAGCTTTTTGTGATAGATAACCCTTCTATTTGTAGATAGGCAACTCTTTAATCTTGTTTGGCAAACCTAGAGGTAGATAGGTAAACCAAGTCCTTTTCCTTTGGCCACAGTGTTCATGCCATATATAGGTAACTCTTCAGACTTAAAAGAGAAAAAAAGAAAATTCTTTCATTTTTTTTCATGTTAATTTCTGGAATCTTCAGAGAGAGACATTATTCCAACTACTACAGAAACAAGAACATGATTTATCTTACCCATTTTTTCATCCCAACTGCCAATAGCAACTCCATGCAAGTTTGGTTTGATTTTTCTATATAGCGAAAGAGCACACTAGAGGATCAAAGCGGAAACAGTTGAATCTGGTATTTTAAATTTTTTATGATAGGAAAATAATGAATTAAAACTTGAAAGTTATTACAAGTTTTAGGATCTATTTATTTGAAGTAAAAACTATTTTTGCGAAAATTGATTTTCCAATTTTTCGATGTTTGGATGATGGGAAACTAATGGATCTAAGGGAGAATATTTTCCATGAACTGAGAACAACAAGATTAATTGGGGAAAATGAATTCATTTTATGACAAAAAGGAAATCGCTTTTTTCTAAACCGCCAATTAACTATTTTCTTTGAATCGATTTCCATGGAAATATTTCACTTTATCACAATGAAACAAATATGCCCTAATAAATCATATTCTTGTTTATATATTGTCCATTTTTAAGGTTTAACTGTCTCCTTGTTTAAGAAGGTCAATTGTAATATCACTTATTAGAGCATGTGAGATTCTTATGGAATTTTCTGGGAAATTTTTTAGGATGAAATTGTGTTCAAATCTGCTTAATAATAAAGGAAACTTAAAAATGGTTCCAGACTCGATTTATCTAATAAGCATGAAAAACTATAGTAAAAGTATGTGACACCAATATAACTATTAAAGTATTCTGCATGGGTTTTAATGAGTTTTTTAGTTCATGTAATCTCATTTCTAATTAATGGTTTAACTTTTGATTGGATCTTCTAACATGGGTAGCAGAATCAGGTTCACTCTAATGTCATTTCACATGTGAGACCACGTCATCAATTAAAATGTGCCGATTTTCAGCCTAGTTTGCATGTGAGATGCGGTTGTAAAGTATCTCACACCGCTTTTGTGCGAGATTTAATTGAGCCTGTTATCATGTGGCCTCCTCCATTTAATAGTTTAACCTTTCTAAATTGTACTTTCTAAAAGGGATAAAATATCATTCAAAAGAAAAATCACTCTATCTGAAGTAAATTGTTATTCTTTGAAGTCGTGGCCCTTCCAACTTGTATCTTTGGTAAGTTAAATATTTCTGTTTTTACAAAAAAAAAATTTAACATCTCTCCCTAGATAGCAATTTTTTTTTTGAAAACTTATTGTTATGGTGTAAAGATTTAACCTTTCCTTTATTTTTTTTATTTCTTTTTTCATTCTAGTGTATGGTAAAGGGAAAGATACTGACAAAGATACAAAGATAGAAAATTGGGAGAATAATTCTTAAAAAAAAAAGCCCTTTTCTTATCAGTTTAATTGTGGAAATCAAGATGAAACTATGATTGTGAGACCAGATTTTAAAAGTAATTATCATCTTGCATAATTGAGGAAAGAAAAAATAGGAAGGATTTAATATGTCCCTATCTTGGCGATGCGTTCGATCCAAATAATCTTTTTCTTTTCTTACAATACCAGGGCACAAGTTTGATCCGGCTAAATAAAACACTCTGCAAGTCGCACAAGCATTGAGTAACTAGGTCTTTTGCCCGCCGCCCAAAATCAAAGCAACATGAAGACCTATGAAACCTAAAGTTGCACAAGCCATGAGAAACCTGAGATTGTCTTGTCATGATGGCACAAGACCAAAAATAAAAAGAAGAGAAAAGGAAGGTGAAAATTGTCTTCTCAAGATTGGTCTAACAACCAAATCGGCCATACCGGTTTTGACTGGCGTTCGATCACCGCATGAGGATCACAAGGAAAACGAAACTCCTCCCCTCACCAACCTTAGATCAAGGAGATTCAGTTGCCTGTTCTAACTAAAATCGAGGTTGTTTTTTGGAATGTCAGCTATCGGTTTTTAACCAATTGTCAGTCAAACCTTGACTGCCGATCCAATCTTTATCCCACAAATGGTGGGGAGTTTCTAGGTCTAAAGATCTTGTCAAGTGTAGCTTAACTATTCGGCAACGTGCTGCAAATCCTCTGTAACCTCCAAGAGTCTTCAGCTCATTATTACGTGACAACATTACCACGTCAATCTTTTCTCCCCCGCAGAAAAATGGTTGTTCAATGATAAGGGTAAGTTGACTTTTTATGGGGAAAATTGGACCGACAGCATTCATTTGATTTTGTGATGTGAAGTGAATGTTAGGAAAGAAAAATTAGGGCAAGTGGCACATCTGCATGTGAAAATGTGAAATCCCTTTTTTTGGTGGGGGACAGTTTCCAAATTCAATTTTGTATATCTAATTTAAGGAGAAACCCAAATTCACAGTGAAATTCATAGGCTTTTTTTTTTTTTTTCCTAATCGTAACGTACCGTGAAACTACTAAAATGAATATCTTGAAAGCAAGGGCAAAACAGACTCGACTTATTTGCTAGCCGAAAAGGAGGCTCTATTCGTCCCTTTCCGGTTACACCAAACGGTATCAATCATCTGCTTGTTCGGGTGACATACACAGATTTCAAGAGCAGGTATTAAGTTATATATTTCGATAAATTCCTGTAAAATTAAGAATAAAAAGAAAATCGTTAGATGAAAATGAGGTTTCTGATGTTTAAGCAACGATCTTCATAATAAAGTTTAAACTGCCAAAGGGAGGTGGGCGGGGAGGGGGGACCGACCAAAATGAAAGTGACTTCCTTGCTTGCATGTGCATGAATTCCCTGTACTCACGGGTACCAAGCTTTGAATGGAGAGCTTCTGCATGACACTTCCTGGTCCATAATGGATGATTAGCTAGGTTCTAAGCAGGGTGTGAGCCTTGGTGGGTGGGGTTTTGTTCCGAACGCATAGGAAGTTGATGAGAATTCATCAGACGAATCTTGGAGCTTCACAATAGAGAGAGAGAGAGAGAGAGATCAAGAAGGGCATTCTCTCTCTCTGCAAATTAGCCCATGGCCCAAAGATCCCAACTGGCCCTATGAACTGGTGCCCAAATTATGGGCCTTAATGACAATCAGCGCATTTTGATTATTCCATTCGAAAATCTCGAATGCGCGGAACAAATTAACTCACATGATTACCAGCCGTTGAGCGCGGTAGCTCGATGTTGAAGATGCCATCGATTGTTTCAAGCAGGCCGTGCCTAGAGCAGAGTACGATAGGCTTGCGGACCGACAACGATGAGATTGCAATGATATGGCTTTAATTCTTCTCGAGTCAATTCTGACGTGGTGAGTGAGAGTGTTTGTGGTTCAATTCCAATATTTTACCCCATTTTTCGAGTACCCTTTCCCTCCCGACGGTGAGTTGATTAACTTCTGAGTCCTTCACGTAAAAGTTATGACATGGGCCACCTTTACAAGTGGCCCAGCTAGTCTAATGAACTTTTTTTTTTCCAACCACAGAGCTATACATAGTAGAAAGATAATGAAAATCAAATGGACAAGATTTCATTTTCCCCTAGTGAAATTATTCGGCTTAAATTCTATATTTTCACTGAACTTAAATGAATAGAAATTATAATTGTATGTGTGAAAAATGATCTCATTTGTCACCAACCATTAAAAAAAAAAAAAGCAGAGATACATTAAATAGATTTACCCTGTGTCATTTGTCGTCTTCACTTTCCTTATTGAAGAAAATGTCCGATTGTGAGAGTGAAAATGTGTTGTGAGACATAAATTATTAAAGCAATGGACTCCACAAGAATTTATAATAATTTTTTTTTGTGGCCCTAGTAGATTGTTAATCTCACAATGGACTAAGGACAGTCACTTGATCATTTCTCAACAAAAAAATTATAGATTTTTTTTATTGAATTTTTTTTTGACATACAAATCTTGCTTTTTGTCAAAATTCCAAAACGAGAAATAATGGAATAGCGTATGCTGTTTTACATGTCAAATTTGTATATTTTTCAAAAGCCATTAAATGGTCCGAGGATTAAGAAAATTTATTTTTCTAAAAAATGATTGTTTGTATTGCTTGTAAAAATGAATTAATGAAAAAGGAATTTCATTATCGACGAAAATATTTTAACATAAGTTGTTGTCCATAATATAAAAGTCTTCATTGACTAAATATTCCAAATGATTATTTTGAGGGAAATATTTTCAAATTGTTCATATTTTGCGAAATAAACGCACCTGATAAGAATAAAATCATGTTAGGCAACAAGATCTATCAAATAGATTTTAACAGAACATGGTTACTTACTTAACTTAGTCATAAGGAGTAATAATTACAAGATATTGTACATGTGGTACGAGTTTTCAGATAAGTACACAGACATTTAAGTTTCTCAGTCGGCCCAATTATCATACTCTTTTTTCTCCCACGAAGACTCTGGCCGACATTGAATGCGATCCTACTTTCTTTCTTCTTCTTCTTCTTCTTTTCCATGCAACTAGACAGACGCAGACTATGTATTTGGATAAGTGTTATAGGTCATCATGCATGGATTTATGTCAAAATTATAAGGGAGGGAGCACATAAAAGGAAAAGGCAATTAGGTTTGATGATCTAGACCTTCTTAAGGCCTTCTTTGTTGGGTGATCTCAACAAGCTTTGGAAAGCAAATCTTCTTTGGGGATAATTGGCTGAACCTTCTCTCCTCGAGTGGTCCTTTTCTCAAGGCGGATCTTCATCCACAAGCTCATGAGATGGGGTGGGCTTGTTTTCTCAGGTGACGTACACATGGTCAGCACCGGATCAGGGCCATCCATTTAATTTTCTGTGATGGGGGGGTGGGTATTTCCATTTAATAACAGTGGTCCAACAGGTAATTGATTAGCTTAAACGGTCTTGATCGATACATCGTGGTGGTGGGGGACGGGGACCGCGGCTTGCGTTACATGGATATCACAGGGTTCTCTTTAATGATTGGCTGGCGCGAGTCAACGTCAGACGATCGAGTGGTGAGGAAGTTTCTCTGGAAATGAGGGAGAGAGAAGTCAGTCGATGGAATGTCTGTCTGTCAAGGATGCGTTCTCGCTCTCACACGTTTGATGGTGATCAGCAGGAAAGAAAAGGATGGCGCCTAACACACCCAAAATTGCTTTAGATAACGAACAATTTAGCATCCATTCGTTTCGCGAAAAACTCATGTTTTGAAAAGGGAAAGAAAAGTGAAGAATGATTACTTATATCGACCATTAAAATGCATGAATGAAACATCTTCATTATCTGTGAAATAGTATGGATATAAATTGTTTTCGATGATGAAAATATTTTTATTGGCTAATTATTTCAAGTGATATAACTGATTATTTTTAGAAAAAGTATTTTTGAATCTTCGTTTTTCTCGAAACAAATAAACCGTTATTTTATTCAGTAGTCCCCTATCATAGTGCAATTTAGACGAGATATTATCCATTCAATTAGATTTTCCTGTAATTCAGGTATGTGTCAAAAATGATAATTTTTAGAAGATAGAATGATCAGATGGATCTTATGTGAATGTGTGGCATAATAGCTCAACTAGTATTTTATGGTAATTTTCTTAGGAGATTCAATTTCTTTTGGGCCGAGGGAGGTGGACATGTAGACTACGTTGAAATATTCCACATCATTTGACTATAGAGTTTGTATGCTTTTTATAAGCATGTAACTCCCTCTACCTATTCATGGCCATGGGCTGGTTTGGGCCTGGAACTGGCCCATTGGAGCCAACGGCCAACATAAAAAATTTTAAAAAAATTATATGATAAAAAATTTATAAATACCCCTTTCATCTTTCATTTTTTAACAAAAATTCTCTCAATTCTCTCAAATTCTCTCTAGCCCTCAATTCTCTTAAATTCTCTCTACCTCAATATCTTAATTACGTTCTTGGTTCTCTAATTTCTTTTTTTATTTATTATCCCCTTTAATATTTCTATTTCAAATTCTCTTTTCATACCCTATATTTTTTGTATTATACTATATATATTTTTATATATCCAAAATATGGTAACTGAAAATAAAACTAGTGGCAAAGGCAAGAGCACAATGAGAAAATCTGATTAGCTGATCCTCGCGATTATGCAGATTGAAAAGTTGATATAGATGATGAAAATAATAATTTCCCTAGTATGGAGTAAGTTCATATGCAAGAGAACCTTCATCCTCCTACCGTGCTGAATAAATGTCAACAACAAAGGAGTAGGAGGGTGCATCTAATATATGGGACCACTTCACAAAAGTTGAAAAATTTGAAGGAGATCCAAAAAGGTATGAATTAGTTTGTAAACATTGTGATAAAACATAAAAATATACATGTGGACAATGATATGGAATATCTAATTAGCATCTTAAGTCAAGACATCTAACAGAAGTGGGAATTGACACTAACTAACAATAAATTTTCGAGTACGTCAATCATAACACTTCTTTTTTGTTTCGTTATAATGAAAAAACTTATAAAGAAGAATTAGATAAATTTATTTCCTATGAACATTTATCATTTAGTTTTGGCGAAAGATTTAATTTTAATCAATTTATACAAAATGCATGTGCTTCGTAAGCAAAACGTGTTCTTAGAAATACACTTAAATGTGAAATTAAAAATCTTTATAAAAAAATAAAAAAATATTTAGAAATTTTTTTTTATTAAATTTAATAGACGCGTGTATATGGGTAGCGATATTTAGAGTGATCATTGAAAAATTAATTCTTATATAGGTATAAAATTTCATTAAATATATGATGATTGAAATATTCAAAAAAGAGTTGTTGCATTTAGAATTTTTGATGATAGACATGTGTATATAGGTAGCGATATTTAGAGTAATCATTGACAAATTAATTCTTATATAGGTATAAAATGTCATTGAATAGATGATGATTGAAATATTCAAAAAAGAGTTGTTGCATTTAGAGTTTTTGATGATAGGCACATTGCAAATAATATTTATAGATTAATTAAGTAAATTATAGAAGAATATTATTTTTTTAGTAAAATTTTGTTCAATTAATTTTGATAATGCCGCGGCAAATACCGCTTCAATTATTGAACTAAAAAAAATTTGTAAACCCGCTTTTAATGGACAATTTTTTCATGTTAGATTCGCTTATCATGTTTTAAATTTATATGTGCAAGATGGTTTAAAAACTCTTCAAATTTTTCTCAATCCGATAAAAATAGCAATTCAATTTTTATAGAAACATCCTCAAATAATAAAAGAATTGTTAAAATTTTGTAGAGCAAATAGAAAAAGACCAAAAATATTTTCAAAAGCTGTTTCAAATCATTAAAATTCTACTTGCGAGTTGCTTATTGAATCTTTTACATAAAAAGATTTATTATGTGCATTTATTTCAAATAATATATCTAAAACTAATTTATACCCACAAGAATTGGATAGTTACAAAAAAAAATTAGGTATTTTAAAATTTTTTAATGATTCAACTTATACTTTGTCCGGTGTTTATTATCCTACTACCAATTTATTTTTATAGAATGTATTAGTATTGTTAGATTTTTTTTTGAAGAGAATTAAAATGATTAGAATTTAGGTGATACGATTAAAACAATGCAAATAAAATGGCTACATTATTATGAAAAAATTCCTATTGTTTATTTAGTTGCTTGTGTTTTTATCCATGTTGTAAATTAGATGATTTAGGTAATTATTTGAATATATATTATGAATTCTTACATTTAATTGATATGGTAAATAAGGGTTAAAAACGTACTAATATAATTATATAACGAATTTTGTAGAATATATAATTTAGGTGATAATAGATGTGGATCTTCTCAATCTAGTTACTTATAAAGGAAGAACGCAAATAAAATTCGTAGATGGTGCCAACTTCTGTTACATATGCAAAAAAATAAAATAAAATAAAAACAAAAAGGAACAATGGATAGTAATTCTGAAATAGAGAGCTATCTAACCATTTTTTTTTTTGAGTTTTTTGAATCTCAAAACAGCACAAATTTCATAATATTGGATTGATATAAGAGGCATTCCACCTAATGCCCAATTTTTGCTCTGATTGCAAAATAAATTTTAGCAACCCCTTGTTCAATAATTGTGGTAGAATAGGCATATAGCGTTAGAGGTAATATTTTGAATGAACGGCGTTCAAAATTAACACTCGAATCGATAGAGTTTTAAGTTTGTGTTGATGGTTGGACAAAGGTTCAATATAGATAATAAACGATAGATGGAAATAATGAAATCGAATTCTTTGATGACAGAGATATCACAGTCATTGATATAGGAACGAGTAGTGACGATTGAAGATGAGGCAAGTATGGGGTTATCAAAGGTAAGAGAACCACATAGGCCTTATTTCTTATATCCTTAAAAAGATATGTAGACGTTTAATGATAAAACATTAAGTTCAAACCCTCTCCCCTCTCTTTTTTTTTCCCTATATTTGATTATAATTTTTATTTGATAATACATTATTTCATAATTTTATAATTCATTATTTTCTTTTATTTCATAATTCATTATTTGATAATTTGATTACAATTTGATTACAAATTTATCACAATTTAATTCTTAAACTCAAAAATATTTTGAAAAAATATTGAAACTGATTTGAAATAATCAGCAGTTTTGAACCGAAGAACCAGCCTAGAACCGAAACCTTAAGTGGGTGTTCCAGTTCTAGTTCCTTCAAGTTTGGAATCGGAACCATCGATTCATGAATCAGAACCGACGGTTTCGGAATCATGGCCATGCCTACCTCCACCTATGAATTATGAGATGAGTCTTAATTATACTTCAAGGTGAAATTTGAATAAATAACACTGGGGGAATTATTCGAAGAGAAAATGACTAACCTCTTGTAGCAACGACAAGAGAGTTACCCAAGAATATAGGTCGAATCACTAGAGCGGAATGCACGAATTTACAATTCCTTAATAGTCAGAATATAATCACAAGGAAAATATCTTGTTCCACAACGTAAATGTCGATTGCCTTCTCAAAGTAACAATGGAAACTCTTTTGTTATTATTTTGATAGAAAGAGCATTACTTATGTACACATTCTTCTGTGTGTTTTTATTTTATATACTTAACGGTGGAAGTTATTAACCGCTCCCACTTCCCAAATGGTGCCTCCCAAACGCACCCCTTCGTGGACGAACTATTGAAATATGATAAACACCTTCTAGAAATGTGAAATTAGCATTAGGAGAAGATAATTTTCTCAGCACACATGTTCTTTAGATGCGAAATAATGTTTAATTTGATCGGTGCCGGCAATTTTCCAGTCATTTTTTTTTGTTTCTTTTGTTGAGAGATTTCAAAATAGCTTTAGCATAAACTTTGCAAATAATATATAAACTGATAAAAGAAATGAAATTGCAATAACAAAATCGAAATGAATGGAATCGATACAAGTGAATACCGAGGCCTGTGTTTGACACAGTTTTCTTAAAACAAATTTGTTTCCTCTAGTACGTGCTTAAGGTTTTGTGAACGTCTATCTCCTAGGATGCAACAGTCGATAGCAAAGAAGTGAGCACAACACCTCAGAACTTTCAGCGAACTTGAACAAACTCAAGCTGAACACTCTCGAAAAACTAATGTAAATGCAGAGAATAGAAAAGAGAGAGGTGAGTTTTGTTTTTCTGATGCGTGAAAATGAAAATGGGAAGCCATCTATTTATAAGGTGAACGGGGCATTTCGAAAATAAGGATGATAATGGATGATTAAATCTGCTATTATAAGATTTGTTTCATAATGGCAAACTTTGAATACCATTAATCTATCATTACTTAATTAATTCAATAGTCGCTACATACTCTACCATTACTCAATTGATTCAATAGCCATTATGTAATCTTTCATTAACATATTGTTTTTCAATTTGTTTAGCAACTATTATAAATGTAACAGTTTGAGTTGAAAAATAAAAATGGGCTTGTCGCAAGGCCCATTTTTCGATCCTACATTTGTGTTCACAGGTCATGCGCTCAAACCCAAGTTTCAGCTCATCAAGCCTAAGATTTGCACGCCATGTGTGCCTGCGCATGAGGCATAGTGTTTGTGTTATGATAGTTACCACTTCAAAATAGTGTAACTCTATATAAAGCACTCTAAAGCCTTCTTTCTTTTTAATATGGGATTTGTGTTTTCTACTTTCCACTTTCAACTAAAGAGTGTTCTTTAAGTATCAATTTTTCATTCACCCATCAATTTATCCCATATTTCCAACAATCATCCACATGAATGAAAATTATTTTAGTTTTGACTCTGTGATAGTGTTCAACAATTGAAACCTACATAGGATAGGTAAATATTATCCTTTGAATCTTCCCTTGCGAAAATGTATTTACTTTGCTAGCTGTCCAGTAGACATGATGTCCTTGAACTGTCCTACTTTCTTATGTAAACGAACCATACACTTCACATAGGAATCATCTAAACGCTTGTTCGGTTCTCATGATTATGTTCGTTTTGACCATGAACATCCACCTGGTTCTGCGAGAGTTTCTAAAGAATTTAGCCCTAAGTAATTCTCCCTTGAAGCGGCCCCATTTCTCTCTCACATTGATGATTACTTAATTTTGAGTAATTCGTTTACTCCACTTAAGAATCATTAAAGCAAAATTGTTATCCTTTTTTCTTACAATATCACTAATACTTTATAGGAATTGTTTTAGGGATGAAACTTCATAGTGACATTATTAAGTCTATATAATTAGGTTGTCCTTTTGAACCTATATTTTGGGATCTCTAGTCAATTAGGTTCGGTTTCCTTTTTATCAACTCACTCTTTCATGGGCTTCAGTCTCATTCCTCTTGTTAATTTTTCAACTAACTCTCTGTTTAACCCTTTGGTTAGCGGATCTGCAATATTATCCTTTGACTTTATGTAGTTAACAGAGATAATTCTAGTTGAGAATAGTTGTCTAATGGTATTATGTCTGTGACATATATATCTAGACTTACCATTATACATGTTACTTTGTGCTCTTCTAATTGCAAATTGACTATCACAATGTATACAGATTGGCGATACAGGTTTTTGCCATTTTAGAATATCCTCTAAGAAATGACGTAGCCATTCAGCCTCTTTACCATATTTATCCAAAGTTATAAATTCAGATTCCATTGTAGATCTGGCTATAACAATTTGTTATAGGATTTTCAAGATACGGTTGCATCTGCTAGTGTAAAGACATATCCACTAGTAGACTTTGAGGCTTTTATATCAGATATTCAGTTCACATCACTATATCCTTCTAGAATAGTTGGGTATCTCATATAGTGCAGGCCATGATTCTGCGTATACCGTAAGTACCTAAGTACTTTCACTATCACTTTCCAATAGTCACCACTTGGATTACTCGTATATCTGCTCATTTTATTGACCGTATAGGCAATATCTGGTCTAGTAGAACTCATTAAGTACATTAGACTTCCAATAATTCTAGAGCACACTACTTGAGAAACACTCTTTCTTCGATTCTTGGATAGATGAAGACTATTGTCAAATGGTATTGTAGCAATATCAGAATCATTTATGTTGAATTTTTCAAGAATCTTGTCAACATAATGCGATTGGTTTAAAATAAGACCTTCTAATGTTCATGTGATTTTAATTCCTAAAATCACATCAGCAAGTTCTATATATTTTATACCAAATTTTGAATTCAACATATTCTTGGTAGATTTGATCGTTTTCTCATCATTACAAATAACGAGTATGCTATTTACGTAAAGACACAAACTGACATAGCCATTTTTTGTTTCTTTAATGTAGACACATTTATCATATTCATTATTCTTAAATTCATTGGTAATCATTGCATTATCAAACTTTTTTATGCCACTGTTTTAGCGCTTATTTTAGGCCAAATGATGATTTCACCAATTTACAAACTTTCCTTTCTTGTCCTGAAACTATACAACCTTCAGGTTGTTTAATGTAGATTTCTTTATCCAAATCATCATTTAGGAAAGCTGTTTTGACATCTATTTGATGTACTTCTAGATTTCGCAATGCTGCAATTATAAGTATTATTTTAATGGAGTTTATTCTTATCACAGGAGAATAAGTATCAAAGTAATCTAAGCTTTCTCGTTGTTTATATACTTTGACTACAAGTCTGGCTTTATACTTATCAATGGAGCCATCTAATTTCATTGTCCTTTTAAAATTCATTTTGACCCTAAAGGTTTACAACCAGGAGGAAGTCCACTAGCTTCCAAGTATGATTCTGCAAAATAGAATCAACTTCACTTTTTATTGCTTTTTTCCATAGAAGTCCCTTAAAAGAATTTACAGTTTCTCCATAATTCAGTAGTTCCTTTTCTAACAAATAAATTAGAAAATCATTTTCAAATGATTTTTCTACTTTTGCTCTTTTGCTACGTCTCGGTTCTAGCTCATGATCTAAATCATGAGTTTCATCATTTATAGTTTCAATGGTTTGTTTAGACGAACTTAATCCATCATTAGATTTATAAGGAAATACATTCTCAAAGAATGATACATTTGTAGATTTCATGATTCTATTCTTGTGTATATCTGGAATTTTTGTCGCATACAAGAAAACGATATGCATTACTGTTATGTGCATATCCTATAAAGATACAGTTTATCGTTTTAAGACCTATCTTCGTTTTCTTTAGTGTTGGAACAACCACTTTTGCAAGACACCCCACACTCGTAAGTATTTGTAGGATGGTTTTATACCTTTCCATAACTCATAAGGGGTTTTAACCTCTTTCTTTCGAGGTATTTTATTTAAAAGATAATTGCTTGACAAAATAGCTTCACCCCATATATTTTGAGGTAAATTTGAACTTAGTAGCATTGTGTTCATCATTTCTTTTAATGTACGATTTTTACGTTGTTGACACTTGATTTTTTGCCAATTTTATATTTAGAAAATTTTTAGAAAATTCATAAAAATTTATAAAATTAAAAAAATCAACTTTGGGGATCTTGGCCTAGCCTAGGGAACCATTTTTAAAAATTAATAAAAAATTAATAAAAAATCAAAAAAATTCCAAAAATTCAGGAAAATCTCAGAATTTTTATTGCAAAATTTTTATTTTTCTTTATTTTATTTTAAAAATTAATAAAAAATCAAAAAAATTCCAAAAATTCTCAAAAGTCCCGAAAATTAGGAAACAGGCTATTTCGACTAGCCAATCCTATCTTTGATGAATTTCCTTCCCGATCTTTTTAAAATGATGATTTTGCCCCTTATGGGAAAATTGTCTCGAAAAATTCAGGAAAATCTCAGAAAATGGAAAATGGTCAATTTTGACTAGCCAGACCCACATTTTGTGACTTTGACCCCTGTTTCTTCATGAAATGACAGTTTTACCCCTCATGAGTAAATTGTCTCCAGAAAATTAGATAAATAATTCAAAAAATTCTCAGAAATTGTGGGGAATAAGGAATGACCACATTCAACTGGTTTGACTCGTTTCCACTTTTCGATCCTTGAGAAATGATCATTTTGCCCTTCTGGTCAATTTGATCCAAATTTTTTTTCAATCATCCCAAATGAGTTTTCATTAAATAAAATGGTACCGAAAGGGCGTTAGAGTAATCTAGCGTAACCTAGTCCCCGAGCTCATTTTCTCTGGTTCGCAGAAATTAATTAGTTCTCTCACTAATTTATTTAGGTTTGTAATCGACCTACCAAAAACGATTAATGGCGACTCCTAATTTAAAAATCATTTAAACAAAAACCAAAGTCGCGATTCGATAAGGTTTGGGAGGGTCCGCGTTAGGTTAGTTAATCTAATTAACCTAATAATCCGTTCACTCGATCGATCAAATTAAAATTTTCTTTCGGGTCGCGACAGCTTGGCGACTCCGCTGGGGACTTGTTCTTAATTTTCGAAAAAACTTAAGAACCTAGTGGACTTAGGCCTGAAAAATTTCATGAAAATTCATTTGATTTGTCAATTGCTTAGAACTCATTCTATAGGTGTTATATGTTTTTGCAGATAGGAGTTATAAAGGGTGGAGTATTTGACTAACCCTTTGTTTTATAGGCTCGGTGTTGAAATTTTTTGTTTAATTTCGTACATTTTAGAAGCGCTATTTTGATACCAACTGCTGTGCATGTTTTGCATATTTTGAGGATCACAACACCTGCACACACAAGCGCCTAAACCCAAGCCGTGAAATATTTTTCCTAGGTAGCCATAGATAGGGATCGATATGCAAAGCTCTTACGTTTGATGGCGCTTGGGTTGACCATATTTGATCCCGCTCACTATCTGAATTGACAATTCTTCCCACTTGTTGTTTGATTGCGCTTGAGGGTAAGGTTGTCGATTCAGATAATGGGGGCCTTTTTAGGTTTATACCCTGTCTCTCCTTTTTATTTTCTAGAGTCCACTCCGCACTTGATTCATGCGCATGTCTATTGATTTGCATTTGTTCAAGGTAAAAGTAAGTTCTCTAACTTTATCTTGTATTTATTTTCGGTCGGTCCATGTTAGATGTTGGTCAAAATTTTGAACTTAACATCGTGGTCATTTTTTTCAAAAGAAAATAAAAATCAAATTGGTATTCCCATTTCTAAAAAAATGTTTGAAAAATCCCTTCAAGGAATTTTGTTGACCAATAAAGGATTTTACCACATCTTTCCTGTTTCAATAGAAATGAGATTTTCCTGACAAATTTACCCTTGAAAATTTATTTTGATAAAAGAGGAAAATTCCTTCGAAAAATTTGGTAAACGTCAAAAGATTTTATCACATTTTTCAAGTTATAAAAACCTGCAAGAAAATTCTTTCTGACCCATGTTTTTCTAAGAAAATTTTCTCTAATTTCTCATAAATGAAAAAATAAAATTGGACTAATGTAGGAGTCATGGGCCGACCTCTCTTTGGATTACATACTAATTATATCCTTTACGCAGGGAATCATAGGTACCCCCAGGCGGGAGTAAAATCAAGTTCGACAATACATCAGGAATAATATTCAGGAAGGCGAAAGGACGGAAATGGCCGATGCCTCAACCGATAATCTTGGGGGCAGGCGAAGAGGTCGATCCTCTCGAAGTCAGACGCGTGTCAATTAGTGAGCTCGCATGGGCTATGTATTTTAATGGGGCAGAGAATGTATCCGTCAGGCCTGAAGGCATGCTTAATGTATTGAGAGGGGTTCTTGTATTTTTGTTGAAAAAGCATAGACTGTGTAATCAGAACCCATGAAACAAGTATGTTGACCCGATCTCGTAATGCCTTTCTGATTAAATCAACTAAAGGCTTGCCCTTTTAACTTCCTCGGATTAGAACAACATGGCGGATTTCGGAGGACCGGTATTTTATTACTGAGCATGGCCCACAGGCGTTTCTGCCGACGCTACAGGACATTCTGCCAACACTATACGCAGTCGACACATATAAGTGGGCGCCGGAAGGTGTAAACTTTGAATGAAGTGGGGCATGCAACAAGTGGCTTGTGCACTTACTGGCACACTGATCGAGTGGTCACAACTTTACTAATTTACATGATTGAACGCGGGTCTCTAGGCGGCTAGTGGGGGCCACCGTTGAATGCTTCTTTAATGTTCTTGATATCATCATCTACAGCAGCAAACAAGGGCATCAAGAAGAATGTCAAGTCTCGGGATTTCTAGTGCCTTGAACCGTTTTATCATGCTATACGGAAGAAGAGATGACAAGAAGATTAAAGCACAAACACGTAAAGATTTTCCTTAACTCTGTTCATCAAAAAGCCTTACAATAGTCATTAAGGTGGAAAAGTAAAGCCAAACTGAGCCCTAAAAGCATCACAAAAGAGCTCAACTGACTCTCCATGAAATTAATGCTCTGCCTACACTGAGCGACCTGGGATTCGAGATTTGCAAGCTTGAAGAACAAGCGGGTGCATTTCTCCTTGTGCCTGGCTGCATTAACCTCATGGTGTTCAACGGCAAGTTTCAGGTTGTTGATCAAGTCCCTCTCGAAAGTTATATCCGCCGTTAGATTGTCAAGCTTCTCCTTAAGCCACTTACATCTGAACTTCACCACAATATCACTCGAATCATGCTCAAAGTAAGTCTAGTTCAAAGCTAGGCGCTCCACCAGTTTCTCTCTCTTGTGAAGCAATAGCGAGACCCGTTCATCGGCAAACTTGATGGCCTTTTTGTACAGGGCAACCGAGTATTCTGCAAACTTCAGACATTCAGATCGATCCTGGTAGCGAGCTTTCACGATGTGGGATAGGGTGACCGTTTCCTGAGTGTTCCGGCAAGACTCCAGAAAGTTGATGAAGACGTGTGGGAACGCCCTATATTCCCTCTCGAAGTTGGTGCCCACAACTAAAGAAGCATTTATCTCCCCAAACAAACCGAAGATCTCAGTTTCGACACTCGGATGATGGGCTATGTAAACATAACCTCGGCCAAGAAGGTGATAAAGTCTTTTCCATTTGAACGTAACTTCAGCCGAGAAGATGTGTGTAGGAAGATTGGCCATTATCGTTAAAATGTTATAGAGGAGAATTAAGGCTGACGAGCAGAATATGAAAGATAAAAGAAGAGAAGTGAAGCAGACGATTGGAATGCGAAGGTGATAATCCGCTTCGCGTTAAATATTGACTCCACTGTGGCAATATCTATCGATCAGATGTTCCTACCTGCTATTCCCTCTCGATGTCGTCTTTGTAGGCTCGAATCCCTTGTCAGTCTGCAATCTCGAGCCAAACAAATTCGAGACCTTTGCAGAAAAAGGTTTGAAGTGATGCCACCGCTTTGAAAAAGAAGAAAGAAACGACCTAAGTGGGAGACAAAGAAAATTTTTAGCAGAAAGGGAGATAGGATTCGTCTTTATGGGAGAACGCACCAGTAAAATCAACAGTGGAGGTAAGCTGAAGAGATAATGACAGAAGTCCTACCACTATGAAAAAGATGAAAGAGGACGAGCCGAGCGAGAAATACGATAAAAAAGTTAAGAAAAACAGAATTCATGGGAGAAACAATACAATTTCCAAATCTGCGCCTAGATGTTAAAAAGAGATGTCCTCCTGGTAATCTTCACCCATGCTTAGAAGAGAGTTTTAAAGCATACACGGTCGCTCAAGAAAATTCAGAGAGAGTGAGAATACAAGAGGAGATAGTAAATCTTGTGAAACCATTAACCAATCGAGGATGTCTCAACCCAACACACTTGAGAGCTATCGTTACTTGCTGAACATGGAAAATGAAGAGTTCGAGGCCATGTTTGGAATTCAGCCCGTTGAGCTTGACCCTTCCGCCTATGACGTCCAAGATCTCGATAAAAATAGACACAACAACAACTAGGGTTAAAGGAAGCGTCGCCGGCGTCACATCGAGCGTCAGGTTCAAAAACTTGAAGATTTCTTCACAGGGTGCCCTATGCCAGATGACAAACAAAAAATGGAACTGAGCCAAGAAACAGGGCTGAACCTTATGCAAATCAAATTTCGATTTCAAAATAGGCGAACCCGGGTAAGGACCCCAACATGAGCGCCATGAGATTGAGTTCCTGAAAGCTGAAAATGAAAAACACCGAGCAGAGAACAAAAGGTATAAGGAAGCTTTCGACTCCACCACTTGCCCCAACTGCTATAGCCCCCTCACGCTCGACGAAAGACAGTACCTAAAGATCGAGAATACCCGTTTAAGAGGTGAGTTGGATCAGTTCATAACAGGATCAAGTTCTGTTGCAGGGAGGTACGAAAAGGCCAACCCTATGGGATCAGCATTGATACCTCCTGAGAAAGAGGGGACGTACACCTCCAAGCTAGTATGGACGACGAGCTCACCGCCATGATCAACCATTTCGATGTTGATAAAGCACCGGGGCTGTAATGTGCATACCGAACCTGTATTTCAAAGTCAGTGATCACGGGACCTTCAATATGACCAATGCGTACCTGATCCGAAATGAAGCTTGCTGACCACTGGAGAGCCTGCAAAGGAAAAAAAATCAATCTTGAACGAATGCATATGCTTTATTTTGCATGGGATATTTTCTGTTTTTATGAATGCCTGGAATTAATGTAAAAGCAAGAAGTAAAAATTTCCCTTTCTCCCATTAAATGCTCGGACCCGTCACCGCACCAAACTTGAACAAAAATTAACGGTGAGTAAAAAAATCCACGTAAACTCGAAGGGTAATTCCGTATCATTCCAATTTACCCTCAATGCTCCAGTTTTAAATTGAATCCCTTCTGTTCTCAGGAATCTGTAAACTGGCCCGAGAACGCAATCATACCCAAATGCAAGTTGAACAAAACTTGGGGCTAATCAATAGACGACTTCAGACAAGAAAAATACGAATGAAAGACCCAGGCAATCTCAAAGAAGGGTAATTTTATATCGTTCTAATTTACTAATGATCATCTCGAATTCTGAATTACTTTATTCCGTCTTAACAGGGATTGTAAATTACCTTGGAAAACATCACGACGAGGAATTGCCCAATACAACAAAAGCATGCCATCTGAAGATTAACCCTTAAAAGGGAGCCTCCATGGACGCCTATGGTTTTGTGGTCCAGATGGCATGGGGGATGACAGTGGTCCGAAACGTCCCGAGTTCGATCCCCAAGGATGGGGAATGTTGTAAATATTGTAAATAAATAAAATAACTTTTTGCACATTTCTTTTTGCAGAAAAAACAGGAATATTCGACGAATGGTACTCAAATCAACACCTTACCACAACTTTGGTAAAATGGCTAACGAAATTCGAGGAAAACTCAACCTAGTAAAACCTGGTAAAAGATTTGTGCAAGGTATTTAAGATGAAGGGTAAACCGGTATCGTTTCCAGTTTATCCCTTCAAATACTGGCTAACATGTCTCCTTTCCTTTTTACAGGAAATATTTACACTAACATTTAACATGTTGAAGGAGACAATCCCGAAGGGCAAATTATGATCATCTGAGGAGATTCATTTCGATGGAAATGGGGCAAATTGATCGCAAGCCCTGAAATGAAAAGGGGAGTATGTCTTCCTTAGCTCGTTTGGTTTTAAGGATAATCTTTCTGCTTTTTGTAGGGACATTCAACCGATAACCATGACGGTCGTCATCATTAAACCAGCCCTTAATGCTCTTTCATCCATGTGCTTCATTGTACAGGGGCAAAGTCAAAGACAAGTCACTCCTCGACATAAGGAGTAGATCGCTGATTTGTTCGAGCCGCCCACATGCCCAGGGGCAATTCAAATTCGCCCATTCTTAATATACTTGCGCATTTCGTAAACATACATGATGCTTAAAAATTGTCATATCCGTATTGTGTTTGCACATTCCATGATTTATGCATGACTTTTCTGCATGTTTATTTTACCAATTCTGACTTGGAGCATAAACTTCACATGATGCATCGAATGTGTGGAATGGGGCATGACAGGATGATGAAATGTAAGCCATTTCCACACACGTCCTAAATTTTAATGTACAACGAGTCAAGTGCTAAATAGGTTCCGCATCCCCCAAGACAATGGGCTTTCTCGCAAAAGGTACGATAGCCGAAGGGAAGGAGGCGATCGCTTCTCTATCCTAAACACTATAGGTGACCATTGACAACTCATTTAAGCGACGATTTCATTTCGTAACCCCTATCAAGAACCACCCCACATTGGGCCAAATGAATTAGTCCCAGCAATTTCTTGCTCAGACTAACATCAATTTTCGAGGGATTCTTTGCTTTCGATCTCGCACGATAAATTCAAGTGCCTTAGGACGACGAAAAGCATTCGTTTCTCTATCTGATACGCTCATATCCTTTGTATCGCCCATTGAGCCTGAATATTCATTTCTTAAAACCCTGTTAGTGATCAGTACTCATTTCGAAATGAAAATGGCGCCACCTCCTTCGAAAAACTATTCAAGTGTGCTAGACCTTTGATATGTTTGAGGCACAATCTTTGAAAATTCATTTCTAAAATAGAACAGAAAAGACGAAAGGCAAAGGGCGGGACCAAAGAGCTAGTCCCTGGTATGAAAAAGCAAAGCGCCAATCAAAAGCAAGGCCAATGCCCATTCAAATCACTGTTTATTTTTGAATGCCTTTGAAAACTCAGAAAAAACATATGGTCTCCTTCTGTAAATCCCCAATGGGATCTGGTTGCAAGAGTAACTCTTCGAGGAAGTCAAAATTGTAAAATATACTCAGTTGAAATTTACACCATTCGGGAGCAACGACGGTAGCAGCAGAAATTGGCACCACCCTCATATAACATTGGTGTTCTTGAAGGACTATTCTGAGGGCCGAGACTGGTGAAAAAGATGTGATGATCACCAACGTCAAACCCACCTCATATATTTTGAGCCAAAATAAACCTTTTAGTTCATCAGTCCCAATCCTAACCAATGTTACAACTCGTGAAAGTCTTTTTGATTAAGGCGCTTGAGTTAACGTAGAGTTGAATGATTTTAAGCATCGCTCGAAAAGGTACGAGCAAGACCATTTCTCTCTCATTTTTGCAGGGTTCTTGATTTGTAAATCCGGACCAGATGATGAAATCTTTTTGTCAATGGCTTTGACTCAAAAGAGTCCCCTTTGGTAAGCCTTTGACCCAGCTTATATTATGGTCCTAATCAAGACCTCCAGATCGGTTTGATCGTACCAATTGCGAGATTACTCAGACCCTTGCTGAATGTGATGATGGTAAGATTGAGTGATTTCTTTTCAATCCTGCAATCAGGATAAACAGCCTTTCTCGAGAATGAGAGAAAACCTTTCAGACTGAAGTCCCCATTCAAATCACATTTGAAGTGTTCATGTTATGATAACCTCCTTAAACGGAATTGGCAATGCAAACTTGACAGAATAGTTACGCATGATCCACATTTTGATTAATTGCATCATGAGTCATTACACAAACTGCTCCTAATCATTGCAAACTCAGCTAAACAGTATTGCATCAACCGATGAACTCATTGATGAGAATGCTTGCACATGTTACCTCTAGCATTGCCTGACAGGTAACACGCTCCTGATGTTCGAGTTACCTTCCAGGGTCTCGAACTTTATTCAACAATTATTGAATGAACAAGTCTAGTTATCGAAAAACCACCAGACGTTTCTTTCAAATCCTCAGGTAAGTATATCTTCAACCCGAACCTTTTAAGAGAATGCATTCTGACGATTGTCGAGGTGCTCGAATCCAGTGCGGCACATACAGGTATCCACCTTCTCCAATGAAGCATGATTCGTCTTGAAACAGAAATGTTCGAGATATTTTGACCTTTGCCTTTTTTACTTATGCTTGAGCAACAAGGTAAGATAATTTGGGTTTGAGCTTTTGTAGGATTCCTGATTTCCCCATATCCCAGAATGGCACCCTTCAATGCACCAAAAATCCTTTCTACAGGCACACAAAGTCATTGCTACAGACACACAAAGTCCTTTTTACAAGCACAAAAAGTCCTTTCTATAGGTACACAAAGTCCTTTTTATAGGCATCAAAAGTCATTTCTATAGGCCGTAAGTCCTTTCTGCAGGTACACAAAGTCCTTTCTACAGGCACAAAATCCTTTTACAGGCACCCAAAGTCATTTTTACAGGCACACAAGGTCCTTTTATAGGCACTAAAAGTCCTTTCTATAGGCACACAAAGTCCTTTTTACAGGCGCCAAAAGTCTTTTCTACAGGCACAAAAATCCTTTCTACAGGCACACAAAGTCCTTTGTACAGGCACAAAAGTCCTTTCTACAGGCGCACAGTCCTTCTTACAAGCACTTCCATAGGGTGACCTACCATACGGGTTAAATCCCAATCAAATTTTAACCAGTAGAATCCTTTCATTAAGAACTCTATCATGGGGTGACCTACCATACGGGTCAAATCTTAATCCAATTTTAATAAGTAGAATCCTTCATTAGGAATCTACCATGGGGTGACCTACCATACGGGTCAAATCTCAATCAAATTTTAATCAGTAGAATCCTTTCATTAGGAACTCTATCATGGGGTGACCTACCACACGGGTCAAATCTCAATCCAATTTTAATCAATAGAATCCTTTCATTAGGAACCTACCATGGGATGACCTACATGCGGGTCAAATCTTAATCCAATTTTAATCAGTAGAATCCTTTCATTAGGAACCTACCATGGGGTGACCTTCATATGGGTCAAATCTCAATCAAATTTTAATCAGTAGAATCCTTTCACTAGGAATCTACTATGGGGTGACCCACCATACAAGTCAAATCTTAATCCAATTTTAATCAGTAGAATCCTTTCATTAGGAATCTACCATGGGGTGACCTACCATACGGGTCAAATCTCAATCCAATTTTAATTAGTAGAATCCTTTCATCAGGAATCTACTATGGGGTGACCTACCATACGGATCCAGGTTCAATCACCCTGAAGTCTTCTTATAACGAATCCTTAGGTTCCATTCCCTTTTCAGCAGAACAGTCAATAACCACGAGGCGAACAGGTGGTTCCAGGTAGATCCATTGACTCTCTTCTCCCTCTCTCCCATATCAAAGTGAGTAGGATAAAATTTGGGCTTAAGCTTTCAAAGAAGAAACTAGAGGCGGATGTCATGACTTGTTTGTTTTCCTCAGTAAAGTCGACTAGACCTCAAGTGTCATTCTGTCTTTGAGAGTGATCTCTCACGAGACCCCTCTCAAAGAGGGGCAGCTGTTAACACTTGATTTTTGGCCAATTTTATATTTAGAAAATTTTTAGAAAATCCATAAAAATTTATAAAATTGAAAAAATCAACTTTGGGGATCTTGGCCTAGCCTAGGGAACTATTTTTGAACAAAAAATAATTTTTCATATTATTTGTATTTTATTTTAAAATTAATAAAAAAAAATCAGAAAAATTCCAAAAATTCTAAAGATCCCAAAGATTAGGAAACAAGCTATTTCGACTAGCCAATCCTATCTTTGATGAATTTCCTTCACGATCTTTTCAAAATGACGATTTTGCCCTTATGTGCAAATTGTCTAGAAAAATTCAGGAAAATCTCAGAAAATGGAAAATGGTCAATTCTGACTAGCCAGACCCACATTTTGTGACTTTGACCCCTATTTCTTCATGAAATGATAGTTTTACCCTCATAAGTAAATTGTCTCCAGAAAATCAGATAAATAATTCAAAAAATCTCAGAAATTGTGGGGAAGAAGGAACGACCACATTCAACTAATTTGACTCGTTTCCACTTTCCGATCCTTAATAAATGACCATTTTGCCTTTCTGGTCAGTTTGACCCAAATTTTTTCCAATCATCCTAAATGAGTTTTCATGAAATAAAATGGTACTGAAAGGGCGTTAGAGTAATCTAGCGTAACCAAGTCCCCGAACTCATTTTCTCTGGTTCGCAGAAATAAATTTAGTTCTCCCACTAATTTATTTAGGTTTCTAATCGACCTACGAAAACGATTAGTGGCGACTCCTAATTTAAAATCATTTAAACAAAAACCAAAGTCGCGATTCGGTAGGGCTTAGGAGGGTCCGCGTTAGGTTAGTTAATCTAATTAACCTGATAATCCGTTTACCCGATCGATCAAATTAAATTTTCTTTCGGGTCGCGACATACGTTCAGCTACATCATTTGATTGAGGTGAATAAGGCACAGTTACTTCATATATAATTCCGTGTTACGTACAGAATTCAATAATTGATTCTTCATACTCACCACCTCTATCACTTCTCAATCTTTTGATTTTCTTACTGAGTTGGTTTCATCTTCATTCTTATAAAGAACAAATTTCTCTAAGACTTCATTTTACTTTTAAGCAAATACACATAGCAGTATTTAGTGCTATCATCGATGAAAGTAATAAAATATTTATTATCGCCTCTTGTTTGTATGAATTTCAAATCCCAACATCACTATGAATTAATTCAAGAGATTCGGTATTTTTTTCAATTGTTTGAAACAATTATCTCATTAATTTTGCCTCAACACAAATTTCACATTTATGTTTTGAATCAATGTTAAATGAGGAATAATGTTCCAAGTTAATTAATCTATGCAATGTATCATAATTAACATGTCCTAGTCTACCGTGTCATAAATTGAAAGAGTTAAGCAAATAAACAAAAGACCTATTATCTTTATTGATAATTGTCATTACATTGAGCTTAAAAAGTCCCTCGATACATATCCTCTTCCCATGTACATTCCAAATTTAGACAAAATAACTTTGTCTAACTCAAACACCATACGAAATCCATGCTTGCTTAACAGAGACCCGAAGGCTAGGGTCTTTCTAATTTTTGGCACATATAGGACATTGTTCAGAGTCAGCTCTTTCCCAGAAGTCATCTTCAGTAGTACTTTCCCTTGGCCTTTAACAGTAAAAGGGGCAGAGCTTCTCATGAAAACTTTCTCCTTATTAATTGGTTTGAAAGTTGTGAACAAGTCCTTATTAAAGCATACGTGCCTAGTGGCACCAATATCAATCCACCATTCTTTTGGATTGGAGTCAAATAAGTTCACTTCAGAAACTATTGTAGAGAGGTCTATGTCTAACATGTCTTGAGTGATGTCATTCGCCATGTTTGTCTCATAATTCTTCATCTTCGGAAGTCTGTAATCCACCGATCTATGACTCATCTAGCCACAGTTGAAGCATTTTTCTTGAAACTTATTCTTGGAAATGACTCTTTTTTTGGTCCCAACTTTGGCTTAGCAATCTTCTTGTTCTTGTGTCCTTGCCTATGCTCCATAAAATTTACCTTAGCTATAGTAGGATTGAACCTTTTTGCGTTCAGAACCTTTGTTGTCTTCTTCGATTCGAAGTCTAACAATCAACTCCTCCCGATTTCATTTTGCTTGTGCTTGAGGTGGTTCTTGAAATCCTTCACCCAGGAGATAGTTTCTCATAATAGTAGCCACTTGGAAAGTTTTACTAAGGTTCATTCCTTCAGCCTGAATCTCATGCAATATCACTTGGATTTCTTGCACTTGACTGACCACAGTCTTAGAATCTACCATCTTATAATCAAGGAATCGATTGAAAATAAATTTCTTTGCTCCAGCATCCTCTATTTTATATTTTCGATCCAAGGATTCCCATAACTCTTTTGCCATCTTTATCGTTCCATGCACATTGTACAATGAGTCATGTAAACTATTCATGGCATAATTCCTACAAAGGAAGTTGAAGTGCTTCCGGGCTTCACTACGTTGAAGGCTTGCTTATCCGTTTCTCCATCGGATAACTTAGGAGCTTCCTCAGTCAAGAATCTCTCAAGATTCAATGTTGTTAAATAAAACAACATATTTTGCTACCGCCTTTTAAAGTTCAATTCGTTAAACTTTTTAGGTTCCTCACCATGGTAGACAAACCACAGCAGGGGCAGGGGGCAAGGGTAGAGGATTGCATGATATTGTTAGCAACCATATCAACAACTCCGTTTCCAGTAGCCATTTAAATTTTTAAATGACGAATCTGTTTTAAGATTGTTGCAAGATTTCAAAATGGCTTTAACCTAAACTTTGTAAATAATATATAAACTGATAAAACAAATGAAATTGCAATAACAGAATCGAAACGAATGGAATTGACACAAGTGAATTACGAGACCTGTACTTGACACAGTTTCCTTAAAACAAATTCATTTTCTCTAGTGCATGCTTGAAGTTTCGTGAATGTCTGTCTCCCAAGATACAACGGTTGGCAGCAAAGAAGTGAGCACAATATCCTCAAAGTTTTCAGCGAACTTGAATAAACTTGAGCTGAACTCTATCGAAAAACCAATGTAAATGCAAAGAATAGAAAAGAGAGAGACGAGTTTTGTTTTTCTACTGCGTAAAAATGAAAATGGGAAGCCATCTATTTATAAGGTGAATGGGGCATTTCAGGAATAAGGATGATAATGGCTGATTAAATATACCATTATAAAATTTATTTCATAACAGCAGACTTTAAGTGCCATTAATATGCTGTTACTCAATTAATTCAACAGCTGTTACATACTCTGGCATTACTCAATTGATTCAACAACCATTACGTAATCTGCCATTAACCTGCAGTTTCTCAATTGATTTAGCAACCGTCACAGATGTAACAGTTTGAGTTGAAAAATACATCAAAAGGTAAAAATGGGCATGTCGCGAGGCTATTTTTCGGTCCTACGTTCGTGTACGCAGCTCGTGCGCTCACGCCCAAGTTTCAGCTTGTCGGGCTTGGGATTTGCACCCCCCCCCACCTGCGCGTAAGGCATAGTGCTTATGTTATGATAGTTACCACTTAAAGGAATGTAACTCTATATAAAGTACTCTAAGCCTTCTTTCTGTTAAATGTAGGAATTGTATTTTTCACTTCCCACTTTCAATTCAAGAGTGCTCTTTGAATATAAATTTTCATTCACCCATCAATTTATCCTATATTTCCAACATCTTTTTCCATTCATCTTACGAGGCCAAAAATATAATATAAATATTCTAGAATTATTTGAAAAGAATGGATTTATAATTAAAAAATTTCTTCTCACTTGAGAAGAGGAGGTGGGGGTTCGGATCCCCACCTTCAAGGGAGAGTTGGGATAGGGATGCGTGAGGAGAGAGTGGAGATTCGTAACCTGCGCACACACATAGTGCGTATGATGGATTGTAAGTAGTATATGATCATACAAAAAAAATAGATTTTCCACGATGATTATTTTGTCTTCGCTCCTCTGACTTGAATCATAACTATGTCACTGCAAGAATGGCTCTTCTTATGCCCACTAGTATGATGCCACATGCAACTCGAAGTTCGCCCAAGTTGTAACCACCAAAACTAAGGAAGAAAATTCAAACTCATTAGAACCTATGTGGCTCACAATCAAGATGAACAATAATGTATAAGCACCCATCACTTCTTGTTCCCAAATTGATGTTTGTAACCATCAAGTTTTAATGAGCTCTTGACCTTCAAAACGAAATTGTTTATGACGATGTTCGGACCAATTGGCAGGCCTAGAGAAACTTTATATTCATAAGGCAACACGAAATTTCAAACTAAATTCCATTATAAATGATCGACACCTTATTATCCGGTCGCTTCCAAACTCATATCATCCATCGGTAGCTCTCTTGCCAGCACACGAACGATGCTCATGGTATGGTTTTGACTTTATCAAGTTGACCAACCCTCGTATAAAGACACGCATGATGGAAGAAGTTACAAACCTAGAAGTCATATGATAGTGTATAAGGAAAATATAAACGCTTAACACATGCTCCATAAATAATACATATCCTAGAAGGTTTGCATTGTCCGAATATGAAACCGCAATATTTAGCATTATCCTAACTAACTAGATTACAAGTAGAGGTGACAAAATATATCATGAACTAGGCATGCCCACGGTTTTGGAACTGCCGGTTCCGATTCCAAATTTGGAGGAACTGGAACCGCCACTTAAGGTTCCAATTATAGTTTGGAACCGGAGGTTCCAGGCTAATTCGCTTGTTCGGAATCGCCGAACCACCGGTTGTTCCAAATTGATTTCGATTTTTTTTTCAAAAGGTTTTTTGAGTTTAAAAGTTAAATTGTGATAAATTTGTAACAAAATTATAATCAAATTATCAAATAATGAATTATGAAATAAAAGAAAATAGTGAATTATAAAATAATGCATTATCATATAAAATTTATAATCAAATGTAGGAAAAAAAAAGAAGAGAGGGGGAGGGGTCTGGAACATAATTAATTTATTATTAAACGCCTATATATCTTTTTGGGAATAGAAGAATCAAAACTCATATAGTTTTTTTATTTTTTATAATCCCATACTTACTGTTGACACTTGATTTTTGGCCAATTTTATTTTTTAGAAAATTCTTAGAAAATTTATAAAAATTCATAAAATTAAAAAATCAACTTTGGAAGCCTTGGCTTGGCCTAAGGAACCAATTTTGAACAAAAAATAATTTTTCATATTTTTAGTATTTTCCTGTATTTTATTTTCAAAAATTCATAAAAAAAAAATAAGAAAAAAATGAGAAAATTAAAAAATTAAAATTTGAAATCTTGGCCTGGCCTAGGGAACTAATTTTGAACAAAAAATAATTTTTCATGTTTTCAGTATTTTCCTGCATTTTATTTTCAAAAATTCATAAAATAAATCAAGAAAAAATGAGAAAATTGCAAAATCAACTTTGGAAGTCTTGCTCAAGCCTAGGCAACCATTATTGAACAAAAAATAATTTTTCTTATTTTTTTGTATTTTTAATATTTTTCAGAAATTAGAAAAATACTGAAAAATTAATAAAACAAAATAGCATTTAAGGCCACAAAAAATGAAAAAAATAGTCAATATTTTTATTTTAATTTTATCTTCATTTTGGCCTAAAAAAGTTTGGTAAATTTGATCCAGAATTGAGATTTTCTTTGTTAATCTCATTTTTAGATTATTTCAAAAAAATTTAGAAACTTCATTTCAACCCTGTAATTTTAAGTTTTTGCATTTTTGGAGTCGTGTCATCCCCTCTCTATTTTTAAAAATTATAATCCAGTCCAAAAGTTCATTGAATTGTCCAATTTCGCAAAAGGACTAAAACGCAATTTGGTTTTTTTCAAATTAGTCCCTAAAAATACTTAAAATTCAATTAAAAATTTTCTAGGGACTAAATTGAAAATCAAGGCACGCCACCCCCTAGTTTTTGACCTGCTGAATCCATTGGTGGTGTCAATTTTGGCAAAAAAAAGGTCATTAAGAGTTTGGATTTTGCGAAATGGATACTCAGGTCAGATTTAAAAATTGGGTTTTCATATTAATCCTTGAGAAACTTGGCATGAAAATTAGTTTTCTAATAGGTTCGATGCCATAGAATTCAATTTTGGGGCATAATTCACTGAATTTTGATCTTTTAGGGTTAATTTGGGCGAATTCGATCAACTGAGTCAGTCGGGTCGGGCCAAGTTCGACCTATTAAACAGGTTTAAAAAGGAGAGTTCTTGGGAGATTTGGGGATCGACTTCAGCGCCATTGGAGGAGTCGGCTGAGAAGCTTTAAAAGGCTTCTGCGGTTGTGCTGATTTCATTCATGCCTTTCCTTTGCATCTTCGTCGTGTAAAACCTCCTGGCCACTCTCTCCACCCTCAAACTAGTCGCGAGCTCACACGCTCATCTTCAGTGTTAAACAGAGCCGCACGACCCTCAGGTAAGTCCTCCTTTGTCCCGTGGATGCTCCTTGCCTGATTTATGTAGCTCGTTAACGTGCATCTGCTAAGTGTTAGTCTCTTCGTTGGAACAGTTCTCGGCCGAAGTATCATGGGTAGCTCTGGGCAGTTTTAGGGCCTGAAGTTTGGGTGCGTGCATCCTAGGATGATTAGGAATGGATTTGGCCCGAGTACAAGGAGTTTCAAGTAGATTTTGGCCATTTTTAGGTCTGTCGGCGAGGCGCCAGCGACTTTTACCGGAGCCAGTTATCTTCCCCGACGGGTGGTTGACTAAGTCAACTTTCGTTGACCCGGTCAACGCTGACGTGGCACTAACATGGATAGCCACGTCGGATGCTACGTCAGCTCGGTTGGTATAATTGATTAGGGTTAATAGCAGAATAGATCCAACGATTGAGAGTCAGTCACGTGTCTCGATCGTGGATTTTTCGAGAATAAAAAGATTTGAATTTCTCAATCATTCTTAGATATTAAAAATAACGGACGGCGAGGATTGAGTCTAGAGTTGATCTTGGCCGTAGGTTTAGTATGAGGGATAAGCGATCAAGATAGAGGCACGTGGCGAGTCTGTAGTCGTTAGATTAAGGCTTAGGCGGGACATATTAGAAAGTAAAAAAAAATAAAAATCTGAAATTTTCAAAAAATCGAACAAAAAAATAGAAAACTATGCCGTTTTGGATCCGGGTCAAACCCGAATGGGTTTCAATTCGGGTCCTTGGGCTCATGGGCCGGGTCAACCCGACCTGGTTTGAAGAATTAAATAAATAATAATAATAAAATATAAAAATTCAAAAAATTAACAAAAAAAAAAAGAAAACCAATAAAAAACCAAAACTGCGTCGTTTCAGTTTAGGGTTTCAGGTTGGGTTTGGGTCATTTGGATCGGTCAATCCGACCCGGTCCGGAGAATAAAAATAAAAAAATATAAATATAAATAATAAAATAATAAAAAAAAAAGTCACAAAAAATGGAAAATTCATGAAAATCATAAAAAAAAATTCTAAGGAAATAAAATTTTTTCAGAAAATATAAAAAATGTAAAAAAATCATAAAAAATCATAAAAAAAATTCTAAAAAATAAAAAAAAATTCAGAAAATATAGAAAATGGGGGAAAATTCTAAAAAAAGGATAATAAATTCGGAAAATGTCCCAAAATAGGATAATTCATAGAAATTCTTAGAAAACCCTAAAAAATTCTAAAAAAATTCAAAAAATTCAAAAAAATCAGAAAAATTCCCCAAAAATTGTGAAAATTAGGAAAAACCACATCCAACTAGTTTGACTTAATTTCATATTTTTGACTTCCTGAGTCTTGAAAAATTACCATTTTGCCCATTTTAGTCAATTTGATCCAAATTTTTCCAAATCACCCCTGAACCTAATAGGCGTCTTCCCTAGGCTCGTTTTGACTCGATGTGATGTGATTTCTCCATGATTTGGTTCTTTCACTACGCATTTATTTTTTATGATTCGTGGTTGATAGAACAGATAATCTCATTTGCATGAACCCGTTAAATTTTTAGAACTTACCTCACCCAAAGAACACTTGCATGAATTCTTTAGATCAGGAAACCCCTTGACTTAGGTACCGAAAGGGCACCAATAGCAATATTGGCGTAACTAAGTCCCTAAATCCAAGATCTCTGGTTTTCGTAGAATTGAGCGATCCCTTCCAATCGCTTGATAGGGTTCCCAGTCATACCTTCCAAAAATGATTGGTGGCGACTTTTATTGTACGTACACCGACACGCATGTCATCGACCACAGTAAGGTCGAATCCGATAAATCGTCGCGATTTGGTATGGGTCTGGGAGGACCCGAGCAAAGCCTAGATCTTAATATGGGTAGTGAAAATCATTAACTCCCTCGAGACGAAAAAGCTCGGGAGGGTCGCGACACTTACCTCATCTTTAATCGTCACTAACTGTTCCTATACCGGTAGTGAAAATAATGTATTATAAAATAATGTACTATCAAATAAAAATTATAATCAAATGTAGGAAAAAAAATAAGGGAGAGGGAGGGGCTTGGAACCTATTATTTATCATTAAATGCCTACATATCTTCTTAAAAATAGAAAATCAAAACCCACGTAGTTCTTTTATATTTAGTAAACCCCATACTTACCTCATCTTTAATCGTCACTTCCTGTTCCTATACCAGTAGTGGTGGTATCACCTTCATCAAAGAATTCGATTTTATTATTGCGATATATCTCTTGTTGTCTATATTGAACTTTTGTCCAATTAACATAAGTTTGAAATTCCACCGATTCAGGAGTTAATCTTGAACATCATTCATCTAAAATATTACTTCCAGTGTTAAATTCTCGTTCTACTGCAATTATTAAACAAAGGGTTGCCAAAATTTATTTTGCAATCAGAGTAAGAATTAGATATTGGGTGGAATGTCTATTCCACCAATTCAATATTGTGAAATTTATGCTACCTTGAGATTCATCAAACTCAAAAAATAGTTAGATAGCTCTATATTTCAGAAATTACTTTCTATTACTTCTTTTTTCTTTTTTTGCCTATGCCACAAAAGTCGATACCTCTTTTAATTTATGGGCTCTCACTTTGTAAGTCACTAGATTGAGAAAATCCACATCCACTATCATTTAGATTAGATGTTCTACAAAATTCATTATATAATTCTATTATTATGTTTTAAGCATGGTTTGTATCGTACTAATCTAAATGTAGTGGATTTAAATTTTCTCAATCTATACTTACAAAGTGAAGCCCATATAAATTAAAAGATTTATCGGCGTGGCATAGGCAAAAAAAAGAAAAAAGAAGTAATAAAGAAAGTAATTTCTGAAAATAGAGCTATCTAACTATTTTTTGAGTTTGATGAATCTAAATGTAGATAAATTTCACAATATTGAATTGGTGGAATAGACATTCACCCAATCTCTAATCTACTTGATTGCAAAATTAAAATTTTGGCAACCCTTTGTTTAATAATTGCAGTAGAACGAGAATTTAACACGGGAAGTAATATTAGATGAATGATGTTCAAGATTAACTCCTGAAATCGGTGGAATTTCAAACTTATGTTAATTGGACAAAGGTCAATATAGACAACAAGAGTATATGCCCTAATAAAATCGAATTCTTTTGATTGAGGTGATACCACACTACTGGTAAGGAACAGGAAGTTGGACGATTAAAGACGAGGTAAGTATGGGGTTTACTAAATATCAAAAGGGAACTACGTGGGTTTTGATTTTCTATTTTTAAGAAGATATGTAGGCCATTTCATGATAAATAATAGGTTCCAAAGCCCCTCCCTCCCCTTATTTTTTTTGCCTAAGTTGCTTATAATTTTTATTTGATAGACATTATTTTATATACTTATTTTCACTACCGGTATAGGAACAGTTAGTTGACGATTAAGATAGGTAGTGTCGCGACCTCCGGAGCTTTTCGTTCTGAGGGAGTTAATGATTTTCACTACCCCTTTAAGACTCTAGCGCTCTTGCTCGGCGTCCTCCTAGGACCCCATACCAAATCGCGACGAGCTTTCGGATTCGACCTTACTGGTCCGGTCGATGACATTGAGTGCTCGGGTACGTAAATCAAAAGTCGCCACCAATCATTTTTTGGACAGGTATGACTGGAAACCTATCAAGCGATTGGAAGGGATCGCTCAAATTTCTACGAAAACCAGAGATCTTGGATTTAGGGACTAGTTACGCCAATATGCTATTGGCTGCCTGCGGTACTAAGTCAAGGCCCGTTTCCTGATCTAAATAATCATGAGTGTCTTTGGCGTGAGGTAAGTTCTAAAAATTTAACGGGTTCATGCAAATGAGATTATCTGTTCTATCAACACGATACATAAAAAATAAATGCCGGTAGTGAAAGAACCAAATCATGGAGAAATCAACATCACATCGAGTCAAAACGAGCCTAGGAAAGAGCCGTAGAGATATTATCCAATTCCCAGGCGCCATTCGATGAGCGCTTGAAGTAGGTTCAAATTACGAAATGGGAAACAAAAATAAAAAATAGATTTTAGAAAAATCTACAGCACCACCCACCCCCATTCTTTGGAACCCCCCAAAACGCCCCCCCCCCCGACTCCCCCCCCCCCCCCTCCTAAAATGGGCCAAATGGTTAATTTTTCTTATTTATGAGATCAGGAAATACGTCCAAAAAAATATGAAAGTAAGTCAAACTTAGTTGGATGTGGTTTTCCTAATTAATACACAATTTTTTGGCGGCACAATTTTCTGATTTTTTTGAATTTTTTTGAATTTTTGTAGAAAACCCCCCCCCCCCCTTTTTAAGGGTTTCAAGAATTTCTATGAAGTATCTATTTGGGACATTTTCCGAATTTATTATCCTTTTTTTAGAATTTTCCCCAATTTTCTATCATTTTCTGAATTTTTTATTTTTTAGATTTTTTTTTTTATGATTTTATGATTTTTTTACATTTTTATATTTTCTTGAAAAATTTTATTTTCCTTAGCAATTTTTTTTATGATTTGCATGAATTTTCCATTTTTGTGAATTTTTTTTTTATTATTTTATTATTATATTTATATTTTTTTATTTTATTCTCCGGACCGGGTCGGATGACGATCCAAAGACCAAAAACCCAACCTGAAACCCTAAACTGAAACGACGCAGTTTGGGTTTGTATTGGTTTTCTTTTTATTTTTGGTTAAGTTTTTGACATTTTTATATTATTACTATATTATTTAATTCTTCAAACCAGGTCGGGTTGACCCGGCCCATGAGCCAAGGACCCGAATTTGAAACCCCATCGGGTTTTGACAGGATCCAAAACTGCATAGTTTCCCTATTTTTTTTGTTCGATCTCTTTTGAAAATTTCAGATTTTTATTTTTTTTTAATTTCTAATATGTCCAGCCTAAGCCTTAATCTAAAGACTCAGACTCGCCACGTGCCTCTATCTTGATCCGCTTATTCCTCATAACTAAAACTCGGCCAAGATCAACTCTAGACTCAATCCTCGCCGTCCGTTATTTTAATATCTACGAATGATTGAGGGAAATTCGAAATCTTTTATTCTCGAACAATCCGATCGAGACACGTGACTGACTCAACGTTGGATCTATTTGCTATTAACACTAATCAATTATACCAAACGAGTGACGTAGCATCCGACGTGGCTATCCATGTTAGTGCCATCGTCAGCGTGACCGGGTCAACGAAAAGTTGACTTAAGTCAACCACCCGTGGGGAGATAACTGGCTCCGGTAAAAAGTCGCTGGCGCCTCGCCGACAGACCTAAAAAATGCCAAAAATCTACTTGAATCACCCCCCCCCCTGTACTCGGGCCAAACCATTCCTAATCACCTAGATGCAGCCCCAAATTCAGGCTACTAACCAACCCTTGACAAGAGCTCTACACATGATACCCGCTCCGCCCGAGAACTGTTCCATACGAAGAGACGCAACACTTAGTCCGATGCACGTTAAAGATGCTGACCATACAACAGGCAAGGAGACATTCCATCGCGGAAAAGGGGACTTACCTGAGGGCGTGAGGCTCTGCTTGAAACATGAGATGAGCGTGTGAGCTACACGCGGACTCACCCGTTTGATGGGTGGAGATGATGTGGACAGGAGGTTTTACCGACGAAGATGCACAAAGGAAATGCATCTATTGATGAATGAAACAGCACAATACGCAGAAGCCTTGTAAAGCTTCTCACGCGACTCCCTCCAATGGCGCTGAAGTCCCGATCCCAAATCTCCCTTAAGAACTTCTCTTTTTAAACCTCGTTTCATAGGTCGAAACTTGGCCCCGAACCGACTGACTCAGTTGATCGAATTCTCGACCAAATTAACCCCTAAAAAAGATCAAAAATTTAGCTGGAATTTATGCCCAAATTGAATCTATGGGATCGAAACCCCTATTAGAAAACTACATTTCACACTCGACCAAGTGTCTCAAGGATTTTAATATGAAATACAAATTGTTAAATTATGACCTGAGTATACATTCGCACAATCCAAACTCTTAATGACCTTTTTTGTTGCCTAAAATTTGTACCACTCACCAATGGCATTCAGCAGGTCAAAAACTATTGTGGGGTGGCAGGCACTGATCTTCAAATTTAGCCCCTA
>JAGVVM010003533.1:0-21665 GCA_019149425.1 Psidium friedrichsthalianum
TTCTACCATACGGAGTCAGTACACAGACTATTGGCCAAAATGGGGGCTGAATAGAGGCGCTTCAATGGGTATTTGGGAGCCATCTAACGTACTCCACATGGTGCTGAGTCCATCAGTGGTACTATAGGACCTCGGGCTACAGAATGACATACAAGGTGATAGCCTTATACGTATGCGGGTATTTGCGTCTATTCTGCACAATGGGTCCCTTTGATGATTGCCTATGAACAGTGTGATCCTAAATCATTTAGTGACAAGCTCACTGGTTGGAATAAAATCATAGGTGGTTAAGTCGCTTTAACTGGTGTTTAACGTGAGATCTGGCAGACTGGTAATTGTGCATTGTTAATTGTATGGACCTTGTGCGCTACGCCATCACTTTCTATCTTCTACGTGACGCGCAGTAGAATTTATTATACTGCTATACTATCTCGGAGAGTTAGGTCTTCAGATGATGCGAGTCGATCCTAAAAATCTGCAAAATGGTAAAGCTATTCTTGATCGTAGGTGGCATAATAAAAAACCCATTTTCAACTACTAAATGTATTTTGATGTCGATGAACACTATGATGTAGGGAGGTGCCAGGCGGTATAGAGTCCGGATGGCGAGGGGGGCAAACTGAGATGGGGGTTTCAAGGGGAGGTGGAGGTTGTTAGTGGGGAGCTCCATCACCGTGCGAAGGGAACGGCAAGGTAGCCTTGGCTAACTGGGTGAAGTGACTGTAAAGCTCGCAGCGGGGCCGATCTAGCCGCATGACAACAGGTGCTGTCACTACCGACAAAGAAGAAGGACGAGCAGTAGTCCTAGCAGCAGCAAAGGGCTACGAGAGGGGGAGTAGAGGTATCAATGGAATTTAGTGTGGCTTGACGGACGATGATTACGCTACCGTACGAGAGTTGGTGGGTTGGGCGACATAGGTTGTAACGCCTTGCTTGGGAACAAGTCTAGATCTTAACATTTCTATGGTCATTCAATATCTTAGAAATTTGAAACTTGAGAACTGACAAACCTTTAACTGACCAGCCTGATAAGCAACATGCTGCTCCGTACCGGACTAATACCTTATCTATGACACATATGAGCTTTGTTAACCCTCATCAAATGAAGAAGGTAGTAAAATATGGGATTAGACGAAGTTTATCCACTCATGAGGATGATGAGATAGAGGTGTCCAATGAGAGAGAGAGTAGGGAAGAGAGGGGGTATTCAAGTTTTCTATTGTGATAGCGGAAAATTAGAAAATAAATTCTAAAGCGCTCATTGCAATTGGGTAATGTTTAGGGGTGTACAAATAGGTACAAATCACTCAGTCCTTAGTGGCTAATATTTTGTAATTGTGGCTAGGCTGATTGGCACTTTTAGTCCGTTCAGGGGGCACGAAGTCAAATCAGACTTTTTGAATCGATTATTTTGTCGATAGCCTTATCGACTTATCATATATGTCATGTATGGGTGCTGGCTAAATGCTCTCGAAGGCCTGTGTGCATAATAGAACAGTTAAATTAGTTTATTACAAATTGAATTTTTATTGGTTACAAAGGGGTAATATTTGTTGCTATATCATTGGAATTTTTACTTACAACAATAGGGCAATTGTGGGTGGTGAAAGCAATCAGATCGATGGAGGGGGGGGGGGGGGGGGAGGGGGCTGGGGCGGGGGTTAGATGGGGGGAAGGGTTTGTAGTGATCTTGTTCTTTAAATTCCGACTTTCCCCGTTTTAGTTCTGGCCTTGAAACAGGAAAACATCCTACCGACTGCGATCTAAATCGCCGAATATAGTGGACTTCTATTACCTCGGTGGCTTTCAAACTAATTAAATTGTCCCTTTATCCACAATAAATTCAACTTTTATTTATCTTTTGCATAGCTTACTGAATCTTCAGGACGTCACATTGACCTCACGGGCAGTGTAAAAAGTGGGTACGACAATATGATGAGGTTAATTTGCTAAGTTTTTCGGTGGCAAACATAGGGATCTAAAATCCCCCGTCAATAAATATTTTTTAAAAAAAAGTACATTCCTGATTGAAGCTTTTGAATTTACATATCCCAAAATTGTAATTTGCAGTAGAATTAAAAACACCTGTACAATGACTTTTTTTTTTTTTTATACAATCCACAATGTTATAGCTACCCTATTTTTTTCTATTTGGTGAGGGCGTACATATTTTCTATATTGAAAATAATATCCTAAAAATACAGAAAAATAAAAAAAACAGATTGTTTTTATTTAAATGGCTCTTTAGAGCTTGGAATAAGCGCTTATCAACATTTTGATTTTTCCATATTTTTATAACAATTTTAATTCTGATATTCCGTTTAATTAATTCTTTCTAAAAATAAAAGGATTCCAAAATACCAGGTGTCAACGAGTTACCACCCGAATTCTCGAGGCTCAACTACGTGACCAGAGATTCCATTCAGTACAATGCATCATAATCAATAGGTTCACATCATCATCTGCCTCCCTCACACGCAATGGCTCCATGTCCATCAATGGCTATCCATAACTCCTCTCTTCCTTGGGACTTGCAAGTGTTCATACATCAAATCAAATCAAATCCCCATGCAACTAGCATAATACACGAGTGGTCGTTTGGTCATATATGTTCAATAGCAACAAAATTGACTAGATTGTTAAGCTGAGATGAAAATCCACACTCCCCACTCTGATCTTGGAATTCCTGGCTTCGTCATTGATGACGTCACATCTAGTCTAGATTGTTATGTACCTCTTCTTTCATGTGAAATGAAAATTTGACTCAATTACAAAATACTCAAGTTAGAGGACTAAATTTGGATGACTACAAAAGATTTACAAGCTAGAAATTTCAGGTTACAATAATACAATTAAAATACAAGAAAAGCTAAATTACTTGTCGGTTGTTGCCCAAGATAGACCTAAACTAATATATTACGTTCTTCGTCGTCACAACCATCAAGCATAACATCCAACACTATATCAAAATATGCATATTTCTCTATTCTACTTTGAGGATCCTAATCTTACTTCCACTTTTAACTGAAATTGCTTGTTAATTGTAGGCCTTCCATCCTTTCTTGGCTAGATTTATATTATCTAAATGTCATCCTGAAAATTAAAGTATCTTATCTAGTGAAAAATTCAAAAGTTTGATTGATTATTGGAGTGCAAGAACACGACGCCTTGCTGGGAACAAGTCTAGATCTTAACATTTCTCTCAATTCAATAATCTAGAATTTGAAATTAGAACTACAACCTTTAACATGACAAGCCTATAAGACACGTACATGACATATAGTTAACCTTGTATGGTTCAAGTTTACTCATGTTTGTGTCATTAGTGGATCATTTTAGGGAAAATTAGCAAAAAAATTCTAAACCTATTGCAATTGTGCTAGTTCAATCCTAAATATTTTGTAATTGTGCTAATTTAGTCCGTTCGGCGAATTTTGGATAGCTAGACTAACGTGGGTGCTGGCTAGCCAGTGATATAATATTATAATAATTTTTTAAGTGTTTTTGAATTTTTACTTTATTTTTGAATTTTTTATTCTACTTTCCTTTCCCCTTCCCTATTCTCCCATGCACCATGTGAACTTCCCCTTGCCCATTGCTGTCCTGCCATGACCTTTGCTATTCTACTTCTTCTCCACCGATTACCGAATCTTGACAACTGACCAGAGGACTATCAGCAAGGTTCTCATTGGCCTCACCATGGCCAGACGAGGCTAACATCACCGGCCTAGATCTAGTAAGGCCAACAAGAGATTTGTTGATCGTCCTTTGTGATCGTTGCCGGTCATCCACGGAATTGGAAACTCTCACAGGACATGGGAGAATGGAGGAAGAAGAAGAAGGGGAAAGTGGAAGAAAAATGTAAAAAGGAAAACTAAAAATAAAAAACAAAAATTCAAAAAAACTTAAAATATAATTATAATATAAGGTCGTCAACGGCAAGTGTCCTGAGAATCCCATGAGACATTTCGGTGTTCCAAAGTATTCGGGAGATAGTCGAAAGAAAGAAAAAAGCAGTCAAGAATGGCGGTCTATGTTGTGGATGTGGTTCATACTTTTCGTCAACAAGAAGCTATGTGGATCTTGCTCCACACTGAGCGGAGCATGGATACTTTTTTGTTCACATGTGCATGAAACAATCTTGAGATTTCTAACTCCGTCACCAATGACCTCACTTCAAGTTCGATTGACTATTGAAGTGCGCAAGACCATGAATATTTTTTTATTCACACACATGAAATAATCTTGAGATTTCTAACTCCGTCACCAATGACCTCAGTTGACGTTCATCAAAGTGAAAATATTCAAACAGTTACGTTCAAATAGGAAAAGCCCGAGATGTTGACGTTTCCCCGATTCGAATAATTGAATTGATGCATTTTCTTTGATAACGACACACACGTGACATGTCATAAAGCATGTTTGGTTTGAACTTCTTGTATTCATGTCATAAACAAATCATTTCCCTTATACAAGAGTAATAAGTGTATAATTTATTAGTTGACACTTTCATTTGTCATCCGACAATGATAAAAATAAATTTAATATTGTTCATTTAAGTATTATAGTTTCGGATCCCAGTCTGACTGCTACTTTAACTACTATTTTAGATGTATTTGTTTCGCGAAAAATATATGATTCAAAAAATATATTTTTTTATTATAAAATTGATCTCTTGAATTACTTTAAAAATGAATGAATAAAAAATATCCATGAAATTATTTAGATATAAATTATTCTCACTAATGAAATTTTTTTATTGACTAATTATTTCAATCGATTATTTTTGAAAAATACTTTTCAATTTATTCATTTTCCGCAAAAATAAAATGAGCTGAACATTTTGTTTTCAATAAGGCATTCCATCTTTTCTTGTCGATATTTATATTATCAATTTGTAATCTTAAATTAATTCAATGACCATTCTACGAAAAAATTTAAAGTTGCTTATTGGAGTGCTTAAGACCGTGGATACCCTTTTGTTGGTACGGTCATCAATGTCTTAGAAAAATTTAAAAAAGTTCATTATTTTACTTTTTTAATTTGAAAATTAGTAGTAGATCTTGAGTTATATGTTTTTTTTTTTTGAAACCTTGTCATATATGTTCACTAGCAACAAAATTGACTAGATTGTTAAGCTGAGATGAAAATCCACACTCCCCACTCTGATCTTGGAATTCCTGGCTTCGTCACTGATGACGTCACATCTAGTTTAGATTGTTATGTACCTCTTCTTTCATGTGAAATGAAAATTTGACTCAATTACAAAATACTCAAGTTAGAGGACTAAATTTGGATGACTACAAAAGATTTACAAGCTAGAAATTTCAGGTTACAATAATACAATTAAAATACAAGAATAGCTAAATTACTTGTCGGTTGTTGCCCAAGATAGACCTAAACTAATATATTACGTTCTTCGTCGTCACACCCATCAAGCATAACATCCAACACTATATCAAAATATGCATATTTCTCTATTCTACTTTGAGGATCCTAATCTTACTTCCACTTTTAACTGAAATTGCTTGTTAATTGTAGGCCTTCCATCCTTTCTTGGCTAGATTTATATTATCTAAATGTCATCCTGAAAAATTAAAGTATCTTATCTAGTGAAAAATTCAAAAGTTTGATTGATTATTGGAGTGCAAGAACACGACGCCTTGCTGGGAACAAGTCTAGATCTTAACATTTCTCTCAATTCAATAATCTAGAATTTGAAATTAGAACTACAACCTTTAACATGACAAGCCTATAAGACACGTACATGACATATAGTTAACCTTGTATGGTTCAAGTTTACTCATGTTTGTGTCATTAGTGGATCATTTTAGGGAAAATTAGCAAAAAATTCTAAACCTATTGCAATTGTGCCAGTTTAGTCCTAAACCTTTTGTAATTGTGCTAATTTAGTCCGTTCGGCAAATTTTGGATAGCCAGACTGACATGGGTGCCGGCTAGCCGGTGATATAATATTATAATAATTTTTTAAGTTTTTTTGAATTTTTACTTTATTTTTTGAATTTTTTATTCGACTTTCCCTTTCCCCTTCCCTATTCTCCCATGCACCATGAGAACTTCCCCTTGCCCATTGCTGTCCTGCCATGACCTTTGCTATTCTACTTCTTCTCCACCGATTACCGAATCTCGACAACTGGCCAGAGGACTTTCAGCAAGGTTCTCATTGGCCTCGCCATGGCCAGACGAAGCTAACATCACCGGCCTAGATCTAGTAAGGCCAACAAGAGACTTGTTGATCGTCCTTTGTGATCGTTGCCGGTCATCCACGGAATTGGAAACTCTCACAGGACATGGGAGAATGGAGGAAGAAGAAGAAGGGGAAAGTGGAAGAAAAATGTAAAAAGGAAAATTAAAAATAAAAACAAAAATTCAAAAAAACTTAAAATATGATTATAATATAAGGTCGTCAGCCGGCGGTGTCCGTGTCAGTGCTAGGTGTTCAAAATTTGTTGGATGGACTGAATTGGCATAATTACCAAAGGTTTATGACTGAATTAGCAAAAAAAAAAGGTTTACAATTGAATCGGTAATAGGTTTAGGACTTTTTTGATAATTTTCCCGATCATTTTCTATATACATGAATAAGAAACGTGTCATTCACAAGTAGACCTTTTAATTGTATCACACAATTATAAAAAAAAATGTTTTAAATTAGTCATTAAGTATTCTAGTTAAGGGATCCTAATTTGGCTAATATCACTCATTTTTTTTATAGCAAATATCGCTCATTAGGTCAAAAGAAAACGTCATTTGGAGTTTCGTTGACAATTTGATTGGCTAGCTACGATCGGGTTGGATCAACCACGAACGATTTCCATGGACAGCCAGTCACCTGCATTTCCTTTTGCTTTTCTGACTTTTGTCTTTTCTTTGACGGGAACCACATTTTTCAATTTGTCTATACGAATAATTCAAAAGTCCACTTCAGAAAGTTAAAAAAGCCCATTGCTTATTAATTTGTGTATAAGCATTCATCAATATCAAAATGGACTAATTTGTTAAGTTGAGGCCAAAATTTCATCATATCCCCCAAAACCTTGAGATTTCAAGCTACATGGCCAAAGTCTTTACTTCTATTGGGGTGTGGTTCATACTCCTTATCAATAGGAATGCACGAGGGTCTCGCTTCAACAGAGGTCTCAAGGAGATAGTGCTCTCTAGACATTATAAGACTTTTATAGTTTGGGAGTTTGGGAGTGAGCCCATGAAAATCTACTGCTATATATACTTTTTTTCACGTATAATTGAGTGATATAATAAGAGGTAAGTGATGTTGATTATAGTGGAATCTTCTGCTAGACGTAGCCTTAGCTTAAGGGTAATTCAAGATAAATCTTATGTCGATTTCTTTTTCTTGCTTTACGCTTTACTTCATTTGTTTGAGCCGCAAATCCTAACAACTTCGAGTCAGGCAAAGCAGCAATTTCCTTTAGATTTCGTCACATTAAGAAGAACCCAGGATCTTGATATTTCTTCAACTCGATAATTTGCGATTTGAATTGATGCATTTTCTTTGATTTATTTAGAATTAGAAACCGCAGCTTTTTGCAGACCCGCTTATGCAACATGCAACACGCATTTTCCTGATTATAAAAGCATGTTTCGTTTAAGCTTAATCCTGTTCGTGCCATAGATAGATCACCTCGTTTATGCACGAATGACAAGTTCAGAATTTTGCTAGTTGAACCTCTAATTATTATTCGACAATGGTTTAAATATTTTTCATATTACTCATTAATATTGTAGTTTAGGATCTTAAGGCCTTCTATCGTTTCTAGAAGAGATTTGTTTCAGTTTATAATCAGGAAAAAAAAATTTGTTCGCGCGGCCTCAAATAATTCAGAAATTTAAAAAGGTTCTTTTTTTTTTTTTGCAAATGATCTTGCCAACCATGTTACTTAATAAGAAAATTTGACTAAATTGTTAAGTACGGACAAAAAATCACACTCCCCAGTCCCCACCTCCACATCTTGAAATGGACGTGACATCGTGTCCGTCAAAGCAAAATTTTCTAAAACATTGTGTTGAAATGGGAACAACTAACGTCTAGACATTTTTCTTAATTCACCGATCATAAAAAAATTAACCAATCAATCTCAAACACATTGTACGGATATTGATTTAGTTCTAAACTTTACAATTTTACTAATTTAGATCGAAATCTTTGTACGAAATTTCGATATAGTCATTCCGATCAAATTTAGGCGAAATCGTTAATGTGACGGTCTAGTCATTGTTGACAACCGTAGGAGGGACACTGCTACATTAGTAATCTTTGATGAAAATTTGCCGAAATAACTATATTCAAATTTTGCGTGAAGGTCTAGAATTAATTTGGCAAAATCGAACAATTTATGACTGAATTGACATCCGTATAATAAGTTTAGAACTAATTGAATAGCTTCCCCTACAAATCTTTAATTCTTCTTATACTAACACTTTTTGCATGACAATACATACATGACGCGTAGTTAAGCATGTTCTGAATGAGCTTAATCATTCTTCTCGTAAGCAAGTCACCTCGTTTATACACGTATAATAAATGTGTCGTCCGCAAGTTGACCCATGCAACCCACTTATGTTATGGTGAGACATGTTTAATTAAATAGGTATAATGCTCATATCAACATGACACATTTAAATACCTTAATGTAATTTAGAATTCCATTAAAACACAAATTTACGCGTTCATGTAAGGGATTATGTCTTGAACATGGTAAATGTACCGTGTCATTTAAACCATTTAGTAAGGAAAAAAAAGGTTTCAAAAAGAGAAAAGTGTTAACAAAAAAGTCATAAACCTATTGCATCTGTGCCAATTCAGTCCTAAATATTTTATTGGAGCCAATTCAGTCCTAAACCTTTTGCATGTATGCCAATTCAGTTATAAACAATTTGCATTTTTGTTAATTGAGTCAATTCGGCCATTTTTGGCTGAAAATCCGCTGACGTGGACTTCGTTTGTCATACACAGCATAGCTGGTGCTAACGTAGATATTTTTTGATATTTTTAGTAATTTGTAAGTAAATATTTTGTTTGATTTTTTCTTCTATTTCTTTTCTAAATCATTAAAAAATTATTAAAATATTTAAAAATATTTAAATGATATTAAAAAAATATCCGCGCGAGCTCTAGCTGTGCCACGTAAGACAATCGACTTCCACATCGGTGAATTCCGGTCAAATTTAGCTGGATTGACTCAATTAACATAAATACAAAAGGTTTAGGATTAAATTGACACTAATAAAAGGTTTAGAACTGAATTAGCACTAGTGCGATAGGTTTATGACTTTTTTGACACTTTTTCCATTTCAAAAATGCAATACAAATTAGTAAATATATTGTCTTGGAGGATCAAATTTAAGACCAATTCCAAGACAATATAACTATTGCATTTTTGAAATGGAAAAAGTGTCAAAAAAGTCATAAACCTATCGCACTAGTGCTAATTCAGTTCTAAACCTTTTATTAGTGTCAATTTAATCCTAAACCTTTTGTATTTATGTTAATTGAGTCAATCCAGCTAAATTTGACCGGAATTCACCGATGTGGAAGTCGATTGTCTTACGTGGCACAGCTAGAGCTCGCGCGGATATTTTTTTAATATCATTTAAATATTTAAATATTTTAAATAATTTTTTAATGATTTAGAAAAGAAATAGAAGAAAAAATCAAACAAAAATATTTACTTACAAAATTACTAAAAATATCAAAAAATATCTACGTTAGCACCAGCTATGCTGTGTATGACAAACGAAGTCCACGTCAGCGGATTTTCAGCCAAAAATGGCCGAATTGACTCAATTAACAAAAATGCAAATTGTTTATAACTGAATTGGCATACATGCAAAAGGTTTAGGACTGAATTGGCTCCAAATAAAATATTTAGGACTGAATTGGCACAGATGCAATAGGTTTATGACTTTTTTGTTAACACTTTTCTGAAACCTTTTTTTTCCTTACTAAATGGTTTAAATGACACGGTACATTTACCATGTTCAAGACATAATCCCTTACATGAACGTAAATTTGTGTTTTAATGGAATTCTAAATTACATTAAGGTATTTAAATGTGTCATGTTGATATGAGCATTATACCTATTTAATTAAACATGTCTCACCATAACATAAGTGGGTTGCATGGGTCAACTTGCGGACGACACATTTATTATACGTGTATAAACGAGGTGACTTGCTTACGAGAAGAATGATTAAGCTCATTCAGAACATGCTTAACTACGCGTCATGTATGTATTGTCATGCAAAAAAGTGTTAGTATAAGAAGAATTAAAGATTTGTAGGGGAAGCTATTCAATTAGTTCTAAACTTATTATACGGATGTCAATTCAGTCATAAATTGTTCGATTTTGCCAAATTAATTCTAGACCTTCACGCAAAATTTGAATATAGTTATTTCGGCAAATTTTCATCAAAGATTACTAATGTAGCAGTGTCCCTCCTACGGTTGTCAACAATGACTAGACCGTCACATTAACGATTTCGCCTAAATTTGATCGGAATGACTATATCGAAATTTCGTACAAAGATTTCGATCTAAATTAGTAAAATTGTAAAGTTTAGAACTAAATCAATATCCGTACAATGTGTTTGAGATTGATTGGTTAATTTTTTTATGATCGGTGAATTAAGAAAAATGTCTAGACGTTAGTTGTTCCCATTTCAACACAATGTTTTAGAAAATTTTGCTTGACGGACACGATGTCACGTCCATTTCAAGATGTGGAGGTGGGGACTGGGGAGTGTGATTTTTGTCCGTACTTAACAATTTAGTCAAATTTTCTTATTAAGTAACATGGTGGCAAGATCATTTGCAAAAAAAAAAAGAACCTTTTTAAATTTCTGAATTATTTGAGGCCGCGCGAACAAATTTTTTTTCCTGATTATAAACTGAAACAAATCTCTTCTAGAAACGATAGAAGGCCTTAAGATCCTAAACTACAATATTAATGAGTAATATGAAAAATATTTAAACCATTGTCGAATAATAATTAGAGGTTCAACTAGCAAAATTCTGAACTTGTCATTCGTGCATAAACGAGGTGATCTATCTATGGCACGAACAGGATTAAGCTTAAACGAAACATGCTTTTATAATCAGGAAAATGCGTGTTGCATGTTGCATAAGCGGGTCTGCAAAAAGCTGCGGTTTCTAATTCTAAATAAATCAAAGAAAATGCATCAATTCAAATCGCAAATTATCGAGTTGAAGAAATATCAAGATCCTGGGTTCTTCTTAATGTGACGAAATCTAAAGGAAATTGCTGCTTTGCCTGACTCGAAGTTGTTAGGATTTGCGGCTCAAACAAATGAAGTAAAGCGTAAAGCAAGAAAAAGAAATCGACACAAGATTTATCTTGAATTACCGTTAAGCTAAGGCTACGTTCAGCAGAAGATTCCACTATAATCAACATCAGTCACCTCTTATTATATCACTCAATTATAAGTGAAAAAATGTATATATAGCAGTAGCTTTTCATGGGCTCACTTCCAAACTATAAAAGTCCTATAATGTCCAGAGAGCACTGCCTCCTTGAGATCTCTGTTGAAGCGAGACCCTCGTGCATTTCTATTGATAAGGAGTATGAACCATACCCCAATAGAAGTAAGGACTTTGGCCATGTAGCTTGAAATCTCAAGGTTTTGGGGGATATGATGAAATTTTGGCCTCAACTTAACAAATTAGTCCATTTTGATATTGATGAATGCTTATACACAAATTAATAAGCAATGGGCTTTTTTAACTTTCTGAAGTGAACTTTTGAATTATACGTGTAGACAAATTGAAAAATGTGGTTCCCGTCAAAGAAAAGACAAAAGTCGGAAAAGCAAAAGGAAATGCAGGTGACTGGCTGTCCATGGAAATCGTTCGTGGTTGATCCAACCCGATCGTAGCTAGCCAATCAAATTGTCAACGAAACTCCAAATGACGTTTTCTTTTGACCTAATGAGCGATATTTGCTATAAAAAATGAGTGATATTAGCCAAATTAGGATCCCTTAACTAGAATACTTAATGACTAATTTAAAACATTTTTTTTATAATTGTGTGATACAATTAAAAGGTCTACTTGTGAATGACACGTTTCTTATTCATGTATATAGAAAATGATCGGGAAAATTATCAAAAAAATCCTAAACCTATTACCGATTCAATTGTAAACTTTTTTTTTTCTGCTAATTCAGTCATAAACCTTTGGTAATTATGCCAATTCAGTCCATCCAATAAATTTTGAACACCTAGCACTGACACGGACACCGGCCGGCTGACGACCTTATATTATAATCATATTTTAATTTTTTTTGAATTTTGTTTTTATTTTTAATTTTCCTTTTTACATTTTTCTTTCACTTTCCCCTTCTTCTTCTTCCTCCATTCTCCCATGTCCTGTGAGAGTTTCCAATTCCGTGGATGACCGGCAACGATCACAAAGGACGATCAACAAGTCTCTTGTTGGCCTTACTAGATCTAGGCCGGTGATGTTAGCTTCGTCTGGCCATGGCGAGGCCAATGAGAACCTTGCTGAAAGTCCTCTGGCCAGTTGTTGAGATTCGGTAATCGGTGGAGAAGAAGTAGAATAGCAAAGGTCATGGCAGGACAGCAATGGGCAAGGGGAAGTTCTCATGGTGCATGGGAGAATAGGCACAGGGAAAGGGAAAGTCGAATAAAAAATTCAAAAAATAAAGTAAAAATTCAAAAAAACTTAAAAAATTATTATAATATTATATCACCGGCTAGCCGGCACCCATGTCAGTCTGGCTATCCAAAATTTGCCGAATGGACTAAATTAGCACAATTACAAAAGGTTTAGGACTGAACTGGCACAATTGTAATAGGTTTAGAATTTTTTTGCTAATTTTCCCTAAAATGATCCACTAATGACGCAAACATGAGTAAACTTGAACCATACAAGGTTAACTATATGTCATGTACGTGTCTTATAGGCTTGTCATGTTAAAGGTTGTAGTTCTAATTTCAAATTCTAGATTATTGAATTGAGAGAAATGTTAAGATCTAGACTTGTTCCCAGCAAGGCGTCGTGTTCTTGCACTCCAATAATCAATCAAACTTTTGAATTTTTCACTGGATAAGATACTTTAATTTTTCAGGATGACGTTTAGATAATATAAATCTAGCCAAGAAAGGATGGAAGGCCTACAATTAACAAGCAATTTCAGTTAAAAGTGGAAGTAAGATTAGGATCCTCAAAGTAGAATAGAGAAATATGCATATTTTGATATTAGTGTTGGATGTTATGCTTGATGGGTGTGATGACGAAGAACGTAATATATTAGTTTAGGTCTATCTTGGGCAACAACCGACAAGTAATTTAGCTATTCTTGTATTTTAATTGTATTATTGTAACCTGAAATTTCTAGCTTGTAAATCTTTTGTAGTCATCCAAATTTAGTCCTCTAACTTGAGTATTTTGTAATTGAGTCAAATTTTCATTTCACGTGAAAGAAGAGGTACATAACAATCTAGACTAGATGTGACGTCATCAGTGACGAAGCCAGGAATTCCAAGATCAGAGTGGGGAGTGTGGATTTTCATCTCAGCTTAACAATCTAGTCAATTTTGTTGCTAGTGAACATATATGACAAGGTTTCAAAAAAAAAAACATATAACACAAGATCTATTACTAATTTTCAAATTAAAAAAAGTAAAATAATGAACTTTTTAAAATTTTTCTAAGACATTGATGACCGTACCAACAAAAGGGTATCCACGGTCTTAAGCACTCCAATAAGCAACTTTAAATTTTTTCGTAGAATGGTCATTGAATTAATTTAAGATTACAAATTGATAATATAAATATCGACAAGAAAAGATGGAATGCCTTATTGAAAACAAAATGTTCAGCTCATTTTATTTTTGCGGAAAATGAATAAATTGAAAAGTATTTTTCAAAAAATAATCGATTGAAATAATTAGTCAATAAAAAAATTTCATTAGTGAGAATAATTTATATCTAAATAATTTCATGGATAATTTTTGATTCATTCATTTTTAAAGTAATTCAAGAGATCAATTTTATAATAAAAAAATATATTTTTTGAATCATATATTTTTCGCGAAATAAATACATCTAAAATAGTAGTTAAAGTAGCAGTCAGACTGGGATCCGAAACTATAATACTTAAATGAACAATATTAAATTTATTTTTATCATTGTCGGATGACAAATGAAAGTGTCAACTAATAAATTATACGCTTATTACTCTTGTATAAGGGAAATGATTTGTTTATGACATGAATACAAGAAGTTCAAACCAAACATGCTTTATGACATGTCACGTGTGTGTCGTTATCAAAGAAAATGCATCAATTCAATTATTCGAATCGGGGGAAACGTCAACATCTCGGGCTTTTCCTATTTGAACGTAACTGTTTGAATATTTTCACTTTGATGAACGTCAACTGAGGTCATTGGTGACGGAGTTAGAAATCTCAAGATTATTTCATGTGTGTGAATAAAAAAATATTCATGGTCTTGCGCACTTCAATAGTCAATCGAACTTGAAGTGAGGTCATTGGTGATGGAGTTAGAAATCTCAAGATAGTTTCATGCACATGTGAAAAAAAAAGTATCCATGCTCCGCTCAGTGTGGAGCAAGATCCACATAGCTTCTTGTTGATGAAAAGTATGAACCACATCCACAACATAGACCGCCATTCTTGACTGCTTTTTTCTTCCTTTCGACTATCTCCCGAATACTTTGGAACACCGAAATGTCTCATGGGATTCTCAGGTCACCTGCCGTTTGACGACCTTATATTAGAATTATATTTTAAGTTTTTTTGAATTTTTGTTTTTTATTTTTAGTTTTCCTTTTTACATTTTTCTTCCACTTTCCCCTTATTCTTCTTCCTCCATTCTCCCATGTCCTGTGAGAGTTTCCAATTCCGTGGATGACCGGCAACGATCACAAAGGACGATCAACAAATCTCTTGTTGGCCTTACTAGATCTAGGCCGGTGATGTTAGCCTCGTCTGGCCATGGTGAGGCCAATGAGAACCTTGCTGATAGTCCTCTGGTCAGTTGTCAAGATTCGGTAATCGGTGGAGAAGAAGTAGAATAGCAAAGGTCATGGCAGGACAGCAATGGGCAAGGGGAAGTTCACATGGTGCATGGGAGAATAGGGAAGGGGAAAGGGAAAGTAGAATAAAAAATTCAAAAAATAAAGTAAAAATTCAAAAACACTTAAAAAAATTATTATAATATTATATCACTGGCTAGCCAGCACCCACGTTAGTCTAGCTATCCAAAATTCGCCAAACGGACTAAATTAGCACAATTACAAAATATTTAGGATTGAACTAGCACAATTGCAATAGGTTTAGAATTTTTTTGCTAATTTTCCCTAAAATGATCCACTAATGACACAAACATGAGTAAACTTGAACCATACAAGGTTAACTATATGTCATGTACGTGTCTTATAGGCTTGTCATGTTAAAGGTTGTAGTTCTAATTTCAAATTCTAGATTATTGAATTGAGAGAAATGTTAAGATCTAGACTTGTTCCCAGCAAGGCGTCGTGTTCTTGCACTCCAATAATCAATCAAACTTTTGAATTTTTCACTAGATAAGATACTTTAATTTTCCAGGATGACGTTTAGATAATATAAATCTAGCCAAGAAAGGATGGAAGGCCTACAATTAACAAGCAATTTCAGTTAAAAGTGGAAGTAAGATTAGGATCCTCAAAGTAGAATAGAGAAATATGCATATTTTGATATAGTGTTGGATGTTATGCTTGATGGGTGTGACGACGAAGAACGTAATATATTAGTTTAGGTCTATCTTGGGCAACAACCGACAAGTAATTTAGCTATTCTTGTATTTTAATTGTATTATTGTAACCTGAAATTTCTAGCTTGTAAATCTTTTGTAGTCATCCAAATTTAGTCCTCTAACTTGAGTATTTTGTAATTGAGTCAAATTTTCATTTCACATGAAAGAAGAGGTACATAACAATCTAGACTAGATGTGACGTCATCAGTGACGAAGCCAGGAATTCCAAGATCAGAGTGGAGAGTGTGGATTTTCATCTCAGCTTAACAATCTAGTCAATTTTGTTGCTAGTGAACATATATGACAAGGTTTCAAAAAAAAAAAACATATAACACAAGATCTACTACTAATTTTCAAATTAAAAAAAGTAAAATAATGAACTTTTTAAAATTTTTCTAAGACATTGATGACCGTACCAACAAAAGGGTATCCACGGTCTTAAGCACTCCAATAAGCAACTTTAAATTTTTTCGTAGAATGGTCATTGAATTAATTTAAGATTACAAATTGATAATATAAATATCGACAAGAAAAGATGGAATGCCTTATTGAAAACAAAATGTTCAGCTCATTTTATTTTTGCGGAAAATGAATAAATTGAAAAGTATTTTTCAAAAAATAATCGATTGAAATAATTAGTCAATAAAAAAATTTCATTAGTGAGAATAATTTATATCTAAATAATTTCATGGATAATTTTTGATTCATTCATTTTTAAAGTAATTCAAGAGATCAATTTTATAATAAAAAAATATATTTTTTGAATCATATATTTTTTGCGAAACAAATACATCTAAAATAGTAGTTAAAGTAGCAGTCAGACTAGGATCCGAAACTATAATACTTAAATGAACAATATTAAATTTATTTTTATCATTGTCGGATGACAAATGAAAGTGTCAACTAATAAATTATACACTTATTACTCTTGTATAAGGGAAATGATTTGTTTATGACATGAATACGAGAAGTTCAAACCAAACATGCTTTATGACGTGTCATGCGTGTGTCGTTATCAAAGAAAATGCATCAATTCAATTATTTGAATCGGGGGAACCGTCAACATCTCGGGCTTTTCCATTTTAAACGTAACTGTTTGAATATTTTCACTTTGGTGAACGTGAACTGAGGTCATTGGTGACGGAGTTAGAAATCTCAAGATTATTTCATGTGTGTGTGAGTAAAAAATATTCATGGTCTTGCGCACTCCAATAGTCAATCGAACTTGAAGTGAGGTCATTGGTGACGGAGTTAGATATCTCAAGATTGTTTCATGCACGTGTGAACAAAAAAGTATCCATGCTCCGCTCAGCGTGGAGCGAGATCCACATAGTTTATTGTTGATGAAAAGTATGAACCACATCCCTAACATAGGCCGCCATTCTTGACTACTTTCTTCTTCCTTTCGACTATCTCCCGAATACTTTGGAACACCGAAATGTCTCATGGGATTCTCAGGACACCTGTCTACTTAAATACGAACACCTCCTCCGCCTCTCGCAGCAAGAACCCTGACGCCGGGTAGCTCGAGTAGTGCATTGGGATCACGAACATCTCGAGCTCTTCGCTGACGGTGCAGACCGCGAGGTGGCCTTTTGGAACAATGCTGCTGTTGCTACTTTGTGCTTCTTCTTGTTGCCACCATCGTCGCTGTCTGATGATAGAGAAGAGATCATTCTTTTGAGGAAGCTGATGCTCTTGTGAATACCGCCGCAGTTTGGGCTCATGGCGGCAGAGGTTGTGACAGTTCTCAACGAACTTGTGCAGTTCTTCCACATTTTAGGGGACTCCACGTTGCCCCCAAGAAGAAGAATAAAAAGCAACTTAATTTCTATTTTGCTGACCAGTTCCCGAAAGATTTAGTTTTGGAATATGCTCCCAAACAAATGATTCATAGTCCTATAAATACTACTTTGTCAAATCAAAATCAACCATCCCAAGTTGAATTCTACTGCATATTTGTCACCCGGTTTGAGAAAGTGTGCAAAAAAATTCACGTAATAATTTCATCATAAGTCTGTCATCGTCTCAGTTTATTTAAAATGATAATCTAATAGTAAATCATCGAAACTCTATAAGAACATTAGGGAATATTGGTTGGAGAGAGTAAATCCACCAATTTAAAGAGTACATTGACTAAATATACGGAGTGTCTTGGTAATTTACTCCAATTATGATTTTCTACAAAAAGAGAAAATATGTGTAGGTACGTCCGAATAATTAAATGAAGTTTTTTTATTCGTACGGTCATCCTCCCTATGTCCACAAGTTTGGCTGGCTAAGTTCGCAACATGACACTTTGACGCTCTTTTTTTTTTTTTTGGAAGAGGAGAAAATGGGAGGAGAGAAACAAGGTGGAAGGAACACATTTGCAATCGCATTGCATCATTTCTGTAGCTCGCAATTCTCGATATGATTTGTTCGTTCGATACGACATGACCCACAATTAAACAGATTTGAATTTGACATAAACGGATACCCGTCATCCCACCAATAAAATTATGCCTTACGCAAATTGATCCGCTCATCCGTTTAGACACGAGTTGATGTTTAAGTTGAGATGCTAGTGGATCATTAGTTTGAACATTAATCTAGGCGGTTCAACATTTTTATTAAATATTTCGTGCTTGAATTAGGCACTTCGTATTTTGACACAACACAATGTGAATTGTCAGCCTCTCTATTTCGACACTACTAAGTATATTTCTCTAGGATATTCTCCTTTGCTAGTGATAAAATAATTCTATCGATTTGCCATATCTTTTAAGATTGTGCACATATATCATTTCAGTTATGCATATCCTTGATTGATATGTTAAATTAGATAATCATCTAATAAAGCATATAAATTGGTTCATGTATAGTAACTTTATATCTTGCATATTTCTTATTTTGGTATCAGAGCTAGGTGATCCTGAGGCATATTGTGTGCGATGCACACGGTGCACACTCGAGTGCAATTCTACTATTTATCGTCATTTTCTTTTTCAAAAACTATTAACGTGCCTCTCTCAACATCAATTCTCAACATTGCTTGTCTCATTTATAGGGTTAACTTCATCACTTACTTGGGCCATATATCATGGAAAAACATGCATTAAAAAATAATGAGAGTGTGTTCCGATAGATATTTTGGGAGGGAATCTTCGCACCGAAAATGCGTACTTAATCGGCTCTTTTGAGCGAAAACTTGTCCAGAATATCATGAGGGGGCGGTCCGAGGAGACGAGAGAGCCGCGTTTGCATGTAGTTTTCGACGAGCGGTGCCCTTGAGTCCTTCAATCAATGGGTCAAAATATTACAAATTGCTGGACGGGGAAGTCAAAGTCGAACGACGTCGCTGTCCCTGGGCTGGGTGTTAATGACATTTGAACGACGAGAAAATTCGACTCGCCGAGGGGCGGGCGAAACGACGCCACGTGGTGCGCAATCCCTGGTCAAAGACAGGGCTTGGGGCAAGCTCTTCTAGCTGGTTTTCTTTTCCCGCAAGGCACGCTACTGTCATGGTTGACCTCATTAGATGTTGACAACAGTGGAGGCTCCCCGAGCAGAAATTAAGAAATTATGATCGCGATTGAGCGTGCAAATCTCGAAAGCACAAGAGAACAGTTTCATGGGTTATGATAAAAGTGATATTAATGCAAAAGGCTTCTATTGCTAATGGCATACATGTAAGTTCCAACATAACTATATACATACTCTAGAGTCTTGCTTTATACTGAAGCAATATTTTTTTGTAGCTGTAACGCTGAAGCTTGTAACCCTAGTTTGCCCTTTTTGATTTTGAAAGGGTTTTCCAAGTAAAGATCCGCTTGTCTTTTTCTCTAATTTTTCTTTCTCTTCAAAGATTCATGCTCCTAACATGGTTTCCACATGGCATAACGTGTCCAACCAAGTAATGGAGAACGAATTCTTCGAACCGAAAAGGTGGACTTAATTGGCTTGTTTGAGCGAAACTTGTCGAGAGGCGTGCGAACAACGTCATGTAATGCGCAATTGCCGCGACCCTAAAAAATCAAATCAGATTTTTAAGTTAATGGATTATCAGGTTAATTATTTAACTAACTTAGTTCGAGCTCTCCCAAGCTCTACCAAATCACGACTTAGGTTTAATGTTTAACATGCAAAGATTTTCAAATGGAGCTGCCACTATTCACTTTATGGTAGGCTAATTAGATACCTAAATAAATTATCAGGAGAAATACTTTATTTCTACGAATCAGAGATCAAAGAGTTCGGGGACTTGGTTACATTAATCTTTTTTTTAATTAATGTCATTTCGGTAACAATTTCATGAAAATGTTCAATTTGACAATTTCAATGAATTCTCGCTTGAAGTTCAAAGGTGTAATCTTTTTAAGATTTTCTTTTTATGGATTTTTTTTAAAAAAATGACATGAATGACCATGTATATGCATATATGATATACGGATGCGGACATGACATGTAAATACGGCATGCGAATATAGACATGCGAATACGACATGCGTACGTGTTCAACAATAGATATATCACAAAAAAAAGTCAATTAAATCTATGATTTCACAAACAAGTTCGATAATGTAATGTAATGAAAAGACGCAATATAACAAGCAGTAAATAAAGATAAGCATTAAAATTCCCTGAAGCCGAAAAGAGGGAGTGAGTTAACAACTTTTATGCAGTATCACGACCTCCAGCAGGTGGCTCGGCCTACCAATTCTGGGGTTTGACAACGTGGAAATCAAAATACAAGATGAAATATCGGAGACCTTTACACCCCAAGTCGGAGGCAGAGCCTACTGCAATTTGAGATTCGGATCTTTTAAGCGAAAAATGCAAAAAATTACAATAAATAAAGATAAGCATTAAAATTTCCTAAAGTCGAAAAAAGGGAGTGAGTTAACAACTTCTGTGCAGTGTTATGATCTCCAGCAGGTAGCTCGACCTAATAATTCTGGGATTTGATAATGCAAAAATCAAAATACAAGAGATGGAATATAGGTGATTTTTACACCACCAAATAGGGGGCAGAGCCTACCACAATCTAGGGTTCGGATCTTTTAAGCGATAAATGCAAAAATTGCAATACGAATACGACATGGCAAAATCAAAATTTAAATCAATCCATTTAGACAACGAAATTCTCGAAGATTTTAATGGTTAAGATCATTACCTGATCTGATGAATTTGATTGTCGAATTCGGACCTCGTATCACTTTGTAGATCAAGACTGTGACTCGAACGACGAGGACGAACTCGTGACTTGTGTTGATCGATAGAGGAATTGGTGATGGTAATACTTAGTTTTGAACTCCCACCATCTTCAAGATTCTCTTTGAGAAAAGAATTTTCTCTTTCTTTTTAGTTTTTTCTTTCTCTTCAAGTTTTCTTGAATCTCCCAAAACCCTCTCAAACATCCAAAAATTTCTCTAAAAAAGAAATCATTCTCTTCCAAGATCTATTCTTTCTCTTTTTATAGTCCACTCGCTTAACTCCCACTCTCATTTCTCCACTAACTCTTCTTCATCTCCATCTTCCCTTTTCCATCAACTATTCTAATTTCTCCACTAACTCACATCTTAGTTATTTGTAAAATAGTCCCTCAAGTTTTAAACATTTGCATTCTAGTCCTTGAAATCTTAAGTATTTGCAATTCAGTCCCTAAGTAAATATTTCTTTAAATCCAAGCCTTCATAAAATTTTCAACACATTTCTCCTATGCTTCGTCCAATCGCCCGTCAATTTAAGCTCATATCCTTCGCCACAAACGGAATGAGATGCATAAATAAATATGAAAAATGATTTAATTATTTTTGGCAAGAACTAAAATTAGTTCTATTTTTT
>JAGVVM010003534.1:0-32621 GCA_019149425.1 Psidium friedrichsthalianum
TTGTTTTTCGCCTTGACTAAAATCTGGTGCCTAACCCTGTTTGTCGTTCACTCGCTGGAACCAGCTGTTTCTTGATTGGGAAAGAGAATTTTAAAGTATATTTCTGTACTTTTTTTTTCTGTAATACTTTGCTGTTTGCTGTACATATAACTTTTCACTAATGTGTATCATTTCTATTGTTTGTCTTGTGCTGGATTGGTATTTTCTGGTAGAAAGATAGGACTTTATTCGTCCATTTACCAGTATCATATATTCTGTCTTGTTTCGCTTTTGGTACAGTGAGAACTTGCAGATCGCAGAGTGTGACCTTAACTTAGCTACTTGCAATGTTTCGTCAGTCTTGTCTTCAAAAAGTGATGATGCGGAATTCTCAAAATCAATATCGTTGTTCAGTTGCACAATTACGACCTCCGTTTATTTTCAAGTGCATCTCTCTCTCTCTCTTCCTCTCTCTCTCCTTCTCTCTCTCTCATCTCTGGGATACACCTTGTAATCCATTTGTAAAGTGATCCTTAGAATTCTCTGTGGTTTTTGTGGAACTCATTGCAGTTGCAAACTCTATAGGACATATAAACGGAGACTCAAAGAGGCAAAGACCTGGTTTAAGTACAATTGTTGGACAGCATTTTGGTCTCACCAATGGCACAGGTAAAGCTACCAATCATCCGTAGATGGAACTTTAATGCTTTTCTTCTAGAGGATAATTCCCTTGTTCTCACAATAGAGCGGCTAATAGGTGTGCTGATCATGTCCACAGAACGGAAAATGCCAGAAGAAGCAGATCACCGAGCCCATATTTTATTACATCTAATGCCTTTACGTCCATACAAAAATGCTACTCTTTATTGCATCTATAAATGAGTGAACTGTTATTGTACTGTTTTATTCCAGAAAATCGAATGAATCCACGATTGGATACTTGCTTGTTGAAGCCAATGGTGGTCTTAATCACAGCGCTCTGCGGTAAGCAACTTTCTTCATGTTTCCAATAAAAACTTGCCTGTTAATTTCTTGTTAGGCAGTAATTGTGGAAGTTTAATCCATTTTTTTCTATGTAGTGGGTGGAGAGCAGGATATCCAACCTTCAGATTGATGAGTTTTTGGCGTGAAGCATTGACACTTCCTCTCTAATATATGCCTAATGCCATGCTCATTCTTTACTCAGATTTGCAACGCAGTGGCTGTGCTGGGATTTTAAATGCATAACTAGTCATCCCTCTCGTTTGATTTAATGGTGTTTGGAGGGATCCTCCCAGGTGATTAGCCAACTCACTTTGCTTCTCATCAAAGGAAATATCGATAAGCTGTAGTTTCCTCTATACGATCGTGCTTAGTGTCTCACATGTTAGTGTGCCAGAAACCGCTGATCTCGTGCTCTTCTTCCCCCACTCACTACACTTATGCTAGTGCATGGTGTACTTGCTTCTAACCGGCCATAATCACCTGATGGAACGCTCAGATAACCAGAAATTAGTCCATGACTCTTATTCTTGTGTTTGAAATCCTAAAGAGGGAGGAAGTCGAAGTCATGCCCGTGTGTTCTCAGGTTAATCTTTCCACTATACTAGGGCAGTTCTCAAAACGAAATTCTATTGTATTTTCTTGACATGCTTGTATCAAATGAAATTTTTGACAGTGAGTTTGGAGATATATACGACGAGGATCTCATTTTCATCTGCACACCTACGGTTGAGCTATGTGAAAGGACTATCGTCGATTGCCGGAGGACGTGATGAGAAAGAGATGGTCAGCACATCACAATATGCCAAAACATACAATAATATCACTTGTGCCGGCATGGGCTAGTGCAAAATAAACTATAAAAACGAGGAATTTTTACCTGTTATGAGGGGAACAAGGGTAAGCACAAAACAGCCATATCTCAATTTCTACTTATTTGCATAATGTTCATCTAAGAAGGATCTGCCTATAGTTCCTCTCAAAGATCATTAGCAATACCTAAAAGATGAGCATGGAGTGAGACATTCCTCCTTCATTAGCTTGTTGCAATTATCTTCCCTATGAAGGTTAAGAGATCATGTAAACTTGCTGGTAATACAGTTGAACATCCAATGCAGGGTAATCCGACTTGCCCCTTTTGCCGACAGATTGTCAATGAATGTGCCGCCGTCATATTCAATTTGCTAGATGCCTAACAATTTTAAGGCATTGCGATTCTCTCAGCAATAGCAGTACTCGCGCATAAAATAGTTGGTAAATGAGAGAGAAGGAGCTTGAGGACTGCGGAAAGTATGTTTCGATCCCCCTTCGCTTTGGAGGAGGTAACCATTGACTAATTCCTTACAACCTCCTGGGTCTCTACAATTTGTACCCCTATGAGAAGGTTTTCTTTCCCAATGTATAAATAGACTCTTGGTCTCGCGCTTAACTGTGATGGTGGCCTCTCATGCTGTTTTTTATGATGGAGGCAAGACTGAAAGAATCGACCTTGACATGAATCCGAGAAAAAGGTTGGAAGGAAGTTTAAAAGGAAGACCGCATTATCGTACCTGGCCTTTATCGGCTGAGGGGAATGCCCTCTAACGCCTTTGGAGGTGCTCTTACTTGAACTATCTGGTCATTTTATACAGACATATGATTGCTTCCCGTAAAATATGTTCAATCTTTGTAGTATTGCTATTGGATGAATAGGAAGTTCTTGCGTGATGTTTTTCTGTCAGCATAGGTCGGGATGATGCTACGTGGCATGGGATTTGATAACACCACCTCAATATACTTAGCCTCGGGAAGGATTTACCATGCAGAGAGGTACTTAACTCCACTGCTGAAGATGTTTCCCCTTGTTTATACAAAGGAGGCTCTTGCAACCCCTGAAGAACTTGCTCCATTTGCGGTAAATGTTCTTACTCTCGCTTCCAACAGGGACTTTGCGATAGATAGGTAACGCAGAGTTTTGCACATTGTTAAGGTCCATGCCTTACCTTATAGTCTCGTCTTCCATGGACTGTCTCATCCATGGGACATATCTGCATATTGCACAATTTTGTCCAGTCAAAACATAACGTGCACTAAGTCATAAATTCTGGTTATAACTAGCTCGAGCCTTGATTGTTGCATTTTCGTAGCATTCACCTTGGAGAAGTTTTAACCTTTTTTTTTTAAAGGACTGCATCTTGGATCTCATGAATAATGCTTAGGTTCACGGCTTATTCCCCAATTGACCCTGGAGACAACATGAAATTGGCAACAACCAAATTAGTGCTGACTAATTTGGACAAGGGTCTAATCATGCGATGCTCTCTGGAGCTGCAAGTTACTTTGTTTAAGTAGCCCCTTTCTCTTCTGTAGGGTTATTCTTCAAGGTTGGCGGCTTTAGATTACACGGTCTGCTTGTTCAGCGAGGTTTTTGTGACAACTCAAGGTGGGAATTTCCCGCATTTCCTCATGGGCCACCGAAGATTCCTATATGGTGGACATTCGAAAACCCTTAAGCCAGATAAAAATAAGCTGGTTCTTTTACTGCAAGATGCAAGTATAAGGTAATGTGCCTCGTCCTTATTGCCGCAACTCTCTGGCTCTCTTTCCCCCCTCTACTACTCCCTTTAGAGTAATCTAGACTTGCCATACTAACTATTTCTGTTCCCTGAGAATGCATATTTAGCATTGTGTAACTTCATACATGAAACATCCATATATAGTTGCAAGTTCACCGATAAGTACAGTAAAACGTATCTTCGACTGAACGAGTACTTGATCTAAGTTGCATATAAAGCATGTGCAGATACCAGCCAAACACTCTGGATAAAAAGTGGCCATTGCTTACAAATTCGAGAGCGACCCATTTTTGCTGCGGTAAACTGAGGGCTCACAATTTGTTAGGCGTCTCGCTTCAATTTCCTTTGTGACCTAATGTCAATTCCTTGATGTCTAACCTTGGGTTAAATTTTTTAACATGATTAGCCATGTTTCTGTTTCCCATGATTTCATCCATGCATCCATCCTGCTAATGAATTTCTTCATGTTGTTTATCCCATGATGAATGTTACTTTCATTTTTTAACCTATGCATCTGCCCACGATGAATGTTTCTTTCAGCACGTGAATCGGGCTGCCACTGATTTTGAATGTTAATACACACAAGATTCCTAACATGCTACTTCCTCCACCTGATAGTTAAGAATTTTTAACCAGATATGGAAGGGATATCTTCTAACAATGCTGTTACCGAGTAAAAGGAAGGTGCAGTAGGATAAGTTCTCAGTATATTGACTCTGGTGGGTGTTGTCCACGAATGCAATCATCGTGGCCAGCCACTTGCCTGGACAAAAGGGAAGTGGCTGTAGATATCAGTTTTTCTCATCGCTGTCTGTTTCTGCATGATTGCAGTTGGTCATCCTTTAAGCTTCAGATGGAGGCGATGCTTAGGGAGAACGATCACAAAGGCATGATCGTGCCTAGAGTCAAAAAGTTCAACAGAAAGACTTCCATTATACCTATCCTTTACCAGAATGCGGATGTCTCCAGCAATCCAATGACTCACACACAGGCCGGTGCACACATGGAACGGTGAACCCGGCACTGGTAGATAGCACAGCCAAATCATGGTTATCTCAAACTTCCCGCTCAATTGTGCAGTTACCCAGATTCGATTTTTCCCTTTTCTCCTTGCTGGATTTGAATTTGTGAGGTGCCAAGTTCCAGTTTTGATGACTCGACATTCTTTCATTTCGTTTCGATCAACCATATAGCCTTTGTTTGTCCCAAGGAATTTCGCACCGGATTTGGGGAAAGCTTCTCTGTAAGGGTCAGGTGTAGATACGAGGTGTGGTGCTTGTATGTGTCTTTACATTTGACATTAACTAGCCAAGTCCTCTGGTAAGGGAAGGAGGGCTGTCTTTTTGACACATTTTCCTTCTCTCTCTGTAACTTATCCTGTGACTTAGCAAGCGGGCAGGAGATATAGATTATATCTAGGCTAGGGGCAAACTTGATTTATTTGTTGGTAAACTGTATGAGTTCGTTATAAATCTTAGTTTTTCATGGTAAATCTGTTATTTCGCGCAAATATGAGTTCATAGTAGGGAACATTACAAAAGAAAAAAATGTGAACATATTGCACTTGTACCAATTCGATTTAACCTTTTAGCTTGACTAATTTAGTCCGCATTTTTTTAAGATTTGTCAATTTAGTTCTCAATCTTTGAATTGTGTCAATTTATCTTTAAATGTTTTGATGATTTGCCAATTTAGTCTTTTCGATAAATTTTAGCCATAAATCACTTACATGTGATCTAGTCAGCACGCGGTCGCCTTACGTGCCACAACTGTAGGACAGTTGATATGGACGTGCACAATTTTGTGATTTTGTAATTTTTTTATTTTTTTCCAAACCTGGGCGAGTGAGGGTTGCCTTGCTCGTGGCCAATGAGGGCTTGGCCGAGGGCTACAATGCCTTTGCCAGCCCAAGGTTGGTTGGAAAAAATAAATAAAAGAGAAGAAGAAAAGGAGAAAAAAAAAGGAAAAAGAAATAATAACAATAACAATAAATTTAGAAAATTGAAAAAAATAATTGCAAGGGTTATGTTAGCGATTCACAGTCAAAATTAATTGGATTGATTAAATTGGCAAGTCATGTTTAGGACTAAATTGATAAATCATAAAAGGTTTAAGACTAAATTGGTAAATCATAAGCGATTTAGGACTAAATTAGTATAATTAAAATATTTAGCACTCAATTGGCAAATCGTCAAAAGGTTTAATATTAAATTGGTTAACTTAAAAAGGTTAAATACTGAATTAACATAATTATAATAAATTAATGACTTTTTTTAGTAGTTCTCCCTTCAAAATAAGCTTCTTACTCATTGCATCGAGGTCATCAATGTCAAGTTAATTTTGTTTTAAACAGTTTATTCTTATCGCAAGCTACTTATATTCACCAAGAACAACTTGCTTTTACTGAGAACAACTTGCATTTGTCGAGAACTGGTTCCTTCTACGATAGATGGTGGTCAACCTTGTTTGTTCTCAGTAAAATAGCAGTCGTTCCTCGCAAATATAAGTTGTTTGCGGTATATTCCTAAAATTAATTTCTTATAAATTGCTTGAAATAACTAATCAATGAAATTTTTTTCATTATTAGCAACAATTCATGAGTAAATATTTTCGTGAAAAATACAAATATTTTTCGTTTATTCATTTTTATAAGCGATGCAAACGGTTATTTTTAAGAAAATATAAATCAAATCATTCGTTTTTCGCCAAGCAGAGGGAGCCTTGATAAAATGTAATTTTTTATAACAACTGTGATAAAATGAAAAATTGCTTTGCTAATGTTGATTCTGCATTATGGTACATAAAATTTGAAGCTACATTTACTTGTAATAAATATAAAAAAAAAAGTTGCCATAGATTTGCGCATTTTACCTTGAATATTGGGAAAATTCCAAAAAAAAAAAGGCTTGAAGTCTTCTCATTTCCTTAAAAAAAGTCCCTAAGTGAATCTTATTTTAAATAAGAGTCTAAAGTACCTTCATTTTTTTAAATAATGGTTTAAAGTGAACATTATTTTAAATAAAGATCTGAAGTGGTTATGAAATCTTAAAAAAGGGCTTGATTTCAAGTACATTTTTGTATCTTTTCTTATCTATTTTTTATTAAACTTTTCTTTTTAAAAAATTAATAAAAATTTTAAAAATTTTAAAACCAGCCACATAGGCAAGAGGGTTGCCCCTCCCGGCCCCGTGACTATTGACGAAGGTTGGAGGGGTTACCGGCACCTCAGAGAGGGCCTTTGGTCAGCGGGATCGTCAGCCCTCGTCGAAATCGAGAGAGGGTCAGGCCCTCTCCCGGATCTGGTTGGGGGTCACCCGCTCCCCATCGTAACTAGGGGAGGGCCACTGACCCTCGCCTTGCCTTGTTCAAGGCGAGGGTCGACGACCCTATTGGCTTTTGGTGCCCTCGCCAACCCCCCACCAGCGGTGGACCGATGGCCACAAGCAGGGGGCCCCTCCCGCTTATGTGGCTTTTTTTATTTTTATTTTTTAAAATAGAAAAAAGAAAAAAAAATTAAGATGAAAAATAATGAAAATGCCCTTTAGAGTAGATTTTTTTTTTTGAAAATTTATGACAGCTTCAAATTTTTATTTGAAATAATATTCATCTAGAGCCCTTATTTAAAAAAAAAAGGGGGCTTCGGATTCTTTTTTGAAATTTTCCCTTGAATATTTTACGTTTGCTTGGCCTTGCAAGTTCTTAACCAGCTTGGCTTGATGCATTGACTAATTCTGTAAATCCTGTCCTTCCCGCGTTCACGGGCTTCATCGTGGCGGAGCCCAGGTCATGGGAAACCCTCTCGGAGCTGAAGCTTTCCGGCACATTAGACAGATTTGAGTGTTTTCTAGTGGACTCCAACATGCAATGATGTTGCAAGGGTAGTTTCTTGAAGCTTCAGGGGAAGTGATGGACTTGGGCAGTAGTCTCATGGGGGCTCTGCGCCACTGTCGGCGCTTTCGAGCTCTCAAACCTGGAAGATCAGTTCACTCTCAGGTGATCAAGCTTGGGCTTTCGGATGACGTTTATTTCGCGAACAATCTGATCTCCATGTACGTGGGTTGCAATGAATCGGGCGATGGATATAAGCTGTTTGATGGTATGCCCCACAAGAATCTAGTCACTTGGGGTACCATGGTTTCCGCTTATGCTAATATGGGACAGCCTGAGCTTGCTCTGAGATTGTACCACCGAATGATGGAGTCCGCATCAGAGACGCCCAACGAATTCGTGTACTCTGCGGTTCTGAAAGCTTGTGGTCTCTTGGGTGATCTTGATTTGGGTAGAACGCTTCATAGCAGGATTTCCGAAGCTAAGATGGAGTTTGACACTGTCTTGATGAACTCCCTTATCAACATGTATGTCAGGTGCGGGAGTGTGAGTGATGCCAGGAGTGTTTTTGGAGAAATGTCGCAGAAGACATCAGTTTCGTGGAATACTATGATCTTCGGGTACTGTGAGGAAGGTTTAATGGACGAGGCGTTGAGTTTGTTTCATCAGATGCCAGGCCGGAATGTTGTCTCTTGGAACAGCATCGTTGCTGGTTTTGCAGATCAGGGAAGCCCGCGTGCACTGGAACATGTCCATATGATGCATCACCAAGGTTTAGAGCTTGATGGTTTCACCTTCTCCTGTGCTCTCAAAACTTGTGGTTCTCTTGGTTTTCTAGCTTTTGGGCAACAAGCTCATGGTTACTTGATTAAGTCTGGCCTGGAATCTAGTTGTTACTCTGCGTCGGCACTGGTTGATATGTATTCTCAATGTGATGAGCTAGGTGATGCACTCAGAGTGTTTGACGAATGCACAAGCTTCAGATTTTCAGACCATGAAATTTTGGCTCTTTATAATTCCATACTTTCGGGATATGTTGCCTGTGGACATAACAGAGCTGCTCTCGAACTGCTTTCGGAAATTTACTGGTCAGGGGTGCGCATGAATTCTTACACCTTTAGCAGTGGTTTGAAGGCCTGCTTCAGCTTGCTTGACTTGGAACTTACACTTCAATTACATGCTTTAGTTGTTACCAGTGGATATGAATTGGACTATGTTGTTGGTAGCATTCTTGTAGATTTATATGCAAAGCATGGGAATATTCAGATTGCATTGCGATTGTTTGACCTACTTCCACAGAGAGATATCTTAGCATGGTCTGGCCTGATTGCAGGATGTGCAAAATTGGGGTACAACTTGTTTGCACTCTCAATGTTTAGGGATATGATGGCTTCAGGTGTTTATGTGGATGAGTTTGTAATTTCGTGCACTATAAAAATCTGTTCAAGCTTAGCATCTATCAGAAATGGCAAACAGGTGCATGCTTTGAGTGTCAAGAGTGGGTATGAACTTGAGGAGGTTACTCTTACGTCTCTAATCGATATGTATTCAAAATGTGGTGACATTGAGGATGGCTTAAAACTATTTGGCAGCACTTTAACAAAGGGAACTGTTTGTTGGACAGCTATTATTACGGGTTGTGCACAAAATGGACGGGCAATGGAGGCAATCGGGTTGTTCTATGAGATGTTACAAGCAGGGAAAAAGCCCAATGAAGTTACCTTCTTGGGTGTTCTTGCAGCCTGTAGACATGCCGGTCTTATTGAAGAGGCAAAAACAGTATTCAGTTCTATGGGAAGTGAATATGGACTAATACCTCATTGCGAGCATTACTACTGCATGGTTGATCTTCTTGGTCAATTTGGGCATTTTGAAGAGGCAGAAAAATTAATTTCCAGTATGCCATTTAAACCTGATAAAACCATATGGTGCTCATTGCTGGAGGCTTGTGCAAGTCACGGTAAAACTGAACTAGTTGATGGCATTGCAGAGAACCTCCTTGCAATCTCTCCAGAAGACCCTTCTATATATGTGATGCTCTCTAACATCTATGCAACACTGGGTATGTGGGCAAATCTGACTCTAGTGAGAAAATCTGCTAAGAAACTGGGGACTAAAGAAGCTGGAAAAAGCTGGGTTGAGATTTGAACCTAGAAGTCTTGATTTCCCGCATGCGTAACAGAGCTTTAATTTAAAGCAAAAATGACTTTCAGGGATCAAAAATACTAGGTAGCTCTTTCTGCAGTAAATTGTGCGATCACATGGAAGGAAGATGCGGATGCTTCCTATGCATCAGAAAAGCTAGTAGAAACTCTACCAGGATATGTCTGTTGACATTATATTAAGATGTTTGTATGCCTTACACTTTACAGGTACCCAAACTTCCCTTCTTTCTAATTCAGATTCATGAGTGTCTCCCTCTGTGATTAATATAATCTAAGATGCTTATAGGGAAGTGAAGAAGACATGTCATATTGGTCACCTCTATAGGCACACGAATCTGCTATTCACCACATTGAGTTCACGAGGAGTCAAGGACTTGATATCTGAGAAGCATAACCTGGCAGGTACTGCTTTGCGGCTACATTATGTACCAAATTCAGAGGTGAATTGAAATTCCCAATTTCTCCTTTTTGTGTCCTTTTAAAACAGAGTGTCCTTTATGTTTGAAGGTTTGTCTGCAAATGAAGAAACCTGATTTGGAATCAGCAACAGGGCTCTAAAGATTGTTTTGCATCCTTCTGAATTTTGATGTGTAGCCTTGCGGTTTGAACATTCCAAACTGGAAAGTGGAAGCAATGTTAAAAGGAAGGGGAAACTTTTTATAGTTATTATTTCTCTTCAACAGTCTGCGTTCACATATACGAAGATATGTTACTGTTATACAGTATCAGTGCATATGTGCATGTTAATAGACGCACGCAATAAGACCATTCAAATTAATCATTAGAAGAAAGACAACTTTGGACGAGAGAGCAAATCTGGATTGATTTTGCAAGTCCCTAGGAAGATCGTGAATTCAATAGGACTTACAATCAGTCTCAATTTTATTTGTCGTTACTTGATGGTTCTCACTCTAAAATTTTGTGTCCTTCATTTATTTACATTAGACACTTTAAATTTCAGATAAAGCAGAAATGAAGTATGTGTTGTGTGCATCAGCATCGGTGTGGTTTTGATGTTAAATTCTGATGCCACATTTTTAATCTTTTTTCATGAGGCATGGGTGTCTAATTAGCTTATGATTATGGAATTTCTTCAAGATTGAAAATTCCTTGAACATTATCCTTTCTGATGTACAGAAAGCTAGAGATGGGAAGGCACTGGATGCCTGGTTCAGGACCAGTTCCACTGTGGCTCATATTCAGTTAGGCTCAAGGTCGTATGTCAGCTGATGACAACACTCGCATCTAGACTGACATGATTCTACCGGAAATCTTTCTTGAAACACTGGAGCTGGCATTCGTCAGATCAGTCTTAGGTAGAGCAATCTTTGTATCACAGAAGTTTGTGGCCCGCATGCCTTTCTTCTTCATAGCTGTCCAGAGAAATTGTGCTAGTTTTATCCAACCCTGCCGTAAGCATATTCTAGAGCCAATCTCTCTTCCTTTAAAAGAAATGTGAATGTGCACCAACCAACCACAGATGATGCGGGAGAAAAGCAAAGCCTCACTTTTTGGGGTGGTTCTATTGTGGTTTATCCCTGTGTCTGTGGTGCTGTGAACGACATCAAGGCCTTCGAATCTGTCAATAGTTGCGACACCAAAGAAGCATATTTTTAGATAGGACGAGATTGTCCCTGCAAACTTTCAACTTGAGGTTTCGGTATCCAGGTTCTTGACTTGTTAACATCACATTAATAAGTCTTGGTAGCTGTTCCTACATGTCTGCTTCTGTACGTGGCTCACCAGCAGCATGCTTGATTTGGGACTGATTATGGATTCGGCTGACCTAAACCCATGCTTGATTTGTGTGATTATAGAATCATAGCATGACAGAGAGAAACTAAAGTCATTCGAGACTAGATGTTTCACCCAGGTATGTCATCACCGATTCCGATTAGCTAAATCTCCCAGACACAATGCAACATTTTGGGCATTCGCTCTGTTATTCCAGGGGAAGTCATGAGTAATCTCTGCTTTCTCCTGAAATGCAGTGCAGATCATACGATCAGGGGGCTTCAACAATTAACAGTACCAGTTCTTCATGGAGTGCAGTGCAGCTTAGTGATGCTTGTTCCGAGCTATAGTTACATCATTTCTCGGTACTTTCTTTCTCTCATTCCTTTTTTTTTTTTTAATCTTTTTCATCTTCGCTTAGGATTATTAGTACTAGTATAAAAGACAAAATGGTCAGGAACATTCAAGAAATCTGCAAATATCACACGTTCTCACTTAGTGTATGGTCTAGTCTACCACATGACTAGGGCTCCTCCATCTCATTGGAAGTCAATGAGTACTGTGTTCATCTCTTCTTCTGTTTGCTTTTATTATGGATCACCTTATTCATTCCCCATTGATTGGCAGAACATGAACGGTCCCCGTGGTCTTTCTTCAATTATGGTGATGGTCCCACGATTGCTCCCGCCATGAGACAAACAAGCCCGACCTCACAGATTTTGGATCAAGTACAGGAACATGGGGTCTGATCCTTTGCTTTGTATGAGGACTTTTATCATGCTATTGTTAGTTGGCTTTGTTGACGTCTCTTTTATCGTGCCAATGTTCTGTTGCTTTCATTCCTCAATCATTTCACCAATCCCACCTCTCCTTCCTCATGGTGGCTTGAGCCTGAGCAAATACGAGCTTCTTTTTGAGTCTTCTCAAGCAAGACAATCTTTTTTTGCCTCCTTTTTGTTTCCTCTTGCTTTCCTAAGCTGGAAACAATAATTTAGTACCCAAATTCAGAGAAATGTTCCCCCGTGTGGCCCCTCCCCTCCACTCCACTTTTGGTGCCAAAGTTCTCTCTGATGAGAGAGAGAGAGAGAGAGAGAGAGAGAGAGAGAGATTTGACTTGCTTATTCATTATGTGGATATTTTGAATTCGTTGATTAACGGCTTTATTCCGCGCTTTTGCAGTGATAGTGCATCTGATCAGTGCGATACCGGATTCTCCCAAGAGGGATAAAAAAAAAAATGCTCAAATGGTGCGTTGTCGTAGTATCGACTCGACTCTCGAGGTCTCCTAGCATATATACAAATTCACTGGGTCAATTCAAGTTTATAAATTGTGGAGAATTTTGACGTAAAGGTCGTAACCTATATGGGTAAATGGCTTTTTTAATCTGAAATAATCGGTAGGTGTGTGAGGTACCAACTAGAAACAATGTCTCTATATGAGCGCCAGGGTTGTGGTTTTCCAAGCCAAAATCTACCCTGATCTCTCTGTTAGAGCGCTCATTAATTGCGCCCATCCTTACTTGCTTAAAAGTCTTGGGGAAGTTCAAGAAAGGGAACATCATGAGATAATGAGTACAAAACAAGAGTCAAGAAGATGGCGGGACTGCACATCACAAAGCAAGAAGGCCATGCGCGACTGTCTATGCAGGAAAAAAAGAGACAACCATCATGGAACGAAAACAGCACCAGAAGCTGGTCCGGCTCAGCCTAAAGTAAGATTGAATCTTGTTGTCTCTTCTCATCGCCATTGTCGAGTTTGGAGTTTTCTTCACCTTGTCTGAACGATTTGCCTGCATATCAAGTTTGTATCCCTCTAAACCAAAAAGAATATCGTTCGGAACTCGAGATCCAAAATTTAATTAATGTTTCGTTTATTTCAAAAAACTAACTCCCGCGAAACGTTTTCCGGATCTTCCGGTTTGGTTTGCAAAAAATAAATTAGTCTAGGAAAATATTTTTTCATCTATAGAAAAAAAACTCCTTGGGGAAAATGTTTTCTTCTTTTCGTGAAAAGGAAAACATTTTCTCTCATTTTTGCTCCCTCAATTTCTTTACATTCATTTTCTTTTATACTATATTTATTTTATTTTTTTATTTTTCTCTCTTTTTTTACTTCATCCACCAGTCGCCGGCCATGACAATGCTAGCGGCTGGCCACAGTGAGGCTCGACCTTGCGCCAACCTCGCCCCCAAGCCAATGAACGTAGGCCTCGCCTCGCCTCGCCTCACCTCACCTCGTTGGGACCGGCGATCAACTGATGAAGAAATTAACAAAGAGAAAAAAGAAGAGAAAAAATTATAAATAAGATTAACAAAAAAATTATAAATAAAAAATATTTAAAAATTTAATTTTTTTAAATAGAAAAATTGTCTACCTTAGCGATGGTTGTGCCATGTAGGATGACCATATCCACATAAGCAATTTTTAACCAAAAGACAATGCAGAAAATAAAATTACATTTTCCTTGCCAAACAACGAAAAATAATTTTTAATTTCTTTTAGGTCTCAACCAAACACCGAAAATATAGTAATTTTCGTGGAAAATGTTTTCCGGAAATCACTCATTTTCGCGAAAAAAGGGAGCCTAAGAATAGGACTAAATAAGAGACTTGATGCTCAGATTAGACTTTCCGAGGTAAATAAGAAAGACTCTCCAGTGCTTTTCCTTCTTTGTCTGGAAACCATATGGAACCTGCCCATCCTTGGCACTTCATTACATCTATGAACCTCTGCTATTAACTACCTCGTCGTTTGGCACCATTTTGTTTCTCATGGTTGCCCTGTTTGACCTAAGTGAAGCTGCACTTCTCGAATTGCTTTTGAACCAGCGTACTCCGTGAGGATCGAATCGATCGATTTTAATCGCAGAAGCATTATTGATTGATGTTTTCAGAGATCTATCAAATTTAATCTAGCCTATCGAAATCATTTCTCACAGAAAACAAGTCCCCAAGAGCAACATGAAAAGATTTTCCCCAAGGAGCAATTAATCTTACTTCAACATGATGTTGCAGATAGAAAAACTGAAAAAGAAATCAGAAAACACAATGAAGGAAAGGAAGAGAAAAACTGGAAAAAAAAAAAAAAGGCAAGAAGAAACTATTAGAACCCCCTGTAGATTACGACAAAGCAAGGCAAAATAGCTCTAGGGTTGAACACATACAACTCATCCAAATTGGAGTACAACCCGCAAGCCCCAGCCGCCGAGTCATACTCCTCCATGCTTCCTTCCACGTTCTTCTTCACCCTCCCTGCAATCACCCTGCACACCAGCATTGCTCTCTTCTCGTCGTCCTCTGTTTTCATCACCAAACTCGCGTTGTCGTGGGCTCTTCCGCTCGTCGCGGTCGTCAAGACCCCCTCTTCGCCGAGCTTGAACCCGTTCTTGATTATGTTGCACACGTTGCACTGCGGTATCGAGTTGCAGAGATTGGAGGAGCCGTTGAGGCCTAGCGAGCAAGAGAACGTGGTGCAGTGGAACCGGAGGAGCTCGTTCCCGTCAGCTATGCAGCGGGGGTTCTTCTTGGTGGCTTTGGCCTTGATGGAGTCTCTGTAGTCTTCGAACTTGGAGATGGTTTTTGGGGTGTTGTGGACTTTGAGGATCCTGTCTATCTTGCAAACCGGTGCTTGTTTCTTTAGCCAGCTGGATTGGAATATGATCTCCACAATGTTCTTGCTCGTGTCCTCTGGACCCAGTTCGGACACTACATAAGAAGGAAAACGGAAACATTAAAGTGAAGTCGGTCGAGTTAGTTGATAAGCCATGGCTAGAACAGAGACAGGGGACTGCCTAAACTTAAAACAGGTTACAAGGACCAGTTCTGGTTTTTGGAGGAAGTGCAGACAGACAGTTTCTGCATTTCCAGAAAATTTAATTAGATCATAAATCTCATTGTGGAGTGAAGTTTAATTTTTTACAGCACAAAAGAAACTACAATGATTCGCTCTCTACAAGCTTGTTACTGCTAAATATCTTAAGCTTCGATGTCACGATGATCCTTCAATGAGGAGCACATTGTGAGGAAGACTCTTCACACTACCTCTCAAGATGCTAAAAATGAAGGAAAGGTGGAAAGACAGTCCATTGAGACTCGCGCCATAGCCGTATCTTTTACATTAGTAGGAACTGCGCCCTCGAATGTCTCTTGCTCTAATACGATGATGGGTTGGCTACATTCGGAAGCAATAATGAGAAACAAATTGAACAGGACTATACTTCGGGGACTCGTGTATAGGCTTACCTGCATGTCTAGAAGCGAGGTGAAGCTCCAGATTGTCGGGTTTCATGAAGATTTCACCACACTCGGGCAAGAACAAATGGTGGATCTCAGAGAAGGGTCTCTGGTGAAACCCAGAACCGGATCAACCACCATTCGACACTCATAGCAGCCAGAGAATCTCCTGAACGGCATTCCCCTGAAAGACCCACCATAGGAGGAACTATTGGAAGACACCGAGAGTGACGACGAAGTAGCAGAAGGCACTACCCCATTGAGTTCTTGCAGAGGGACTTTTATGGATCTGCTCGAACTTGAGTTATGGTTAGTGTTCATACTGGCACCGCTAAACGAACCCATTGAGGACCTTCTTTGAGGGCTTCAGGAGTGATCACTTCTGAGGGTTTCTGCATGACCTTTGTGTTGCTGCAAAGCGAACCTGAGCACTTCATCTTCTTGCACTTCCTGCTGCTCTCTTCACAACTGCTGCTTGTTCCTGTTGCTGCTTCTGCTTCTGCTTCTGGCTTTGCTGCTGCTTCTGTTTATTATCCAGGTTTAAGTGGTTGCTGTTCCGGTGTTAGGAGATGCTTGAAGCTCAAGAAACTCCTCACTACAGTCCATGAGGATGATTTCTGTAGCTTCTGGAGATCTTTGCTCTCGGTCTTGTGTGTTTCCTGGGGTTTTCTTGAGAGTCCAGGCTTGGCCATTGGAGCAGAAATAAATGTGGTGCTGCAGCTTGAGGTGCCGAAAGAAGAAGAAGAAAAAATGAAGTGTATTGATTTGGCTGAGCTTGAGGATTTGTTTCACATGGAATTAGGTTTCAGATTTGGGTTCTAGAGATCGAGTGAAGCTAAGCAAGCGATGGGAGTAATAAGTGAAGATGCTTTTTGTAGAGGTGACAAAAAATAATTGGGCCTCATGGGGTCCTACATAAACTTAGGAATTTGATATTATAAATCATATATCACTAAACCCCAAAAAGACCCCAAAAAGAAAAAGAAAAAAACACAAAGTTGAGCACTAACTACTAGAATGTATATGAGCATCTATTAGGGTTAGATGTAAGAAACTAAGGAAAATAGAAGAGAAAAGTGAAATTTTTCTGTCTAGCTGTCTATCTATTTTGGGTTGACATTTCAAAATAACATGATGAGTTGAATAGTATATGACCATACAACATGAATTTTTTGTGTACTTTCTCAAAATAATTTGTATGTCGAATGCTCTCACATCACTTGTCTGAACTGAAACTGCATTTTTTTTTAAATAATATCAATGCATGACTGAATCAAACAATCTCTTTTCTCAACACCCCAAGGGCCCAAAAGAAAAAAAAAACAAATGTAAAGAAATAACAAGGATGGGTCATGTTCTTTATGAACACGACCTGTAGGATGTAACCAAAGCTAGGGTTTCATCGGGTTAAGTGTGGAAAAATTAATAGGAAGATGCTCAATGATTATTCCCTCTTCAGGGCAAAGGCTGCTTGAGTTATTCCTTTTGCCTCAGGCTCTGAAACAATGAGCTTTATTCAACTTTTTACCAGAGAGCAAAGTCATCCCCACCCCCCTATGTCTCTACCATGAAGCCATTGTCCTGAAAGTTAGCATTTTGAAACCTTAAATTCCCCATGCAACGTCTCTTAATACCTCAGAGATCTGAAAAGGCTTTGATCATATGAATCTATCCGTTAATTATGTTTTGATCGTTCTGGGACACTCTGATGCTGCGATTATTATGGTAAAGAGCAATATGCCGTGTCTCTCGGGCGTGAGAAAGTATTTCATGTTTTATTTATAAAAGGACATCTAGTGGATATGATGTGACCGATATACGACTTCAAAAATTATTTACAGACGGAAAATAATACCCATCTAATTGAGGGTGGACATGTGGCAAAAAGAATCAATGATTTTTTTATGAGGTCAGTAATTTTTTTCTAGGAAGAGTGGCATATATTGGCAACAGAAGAAAAGGTGGTAAACATGGTTAGTTTATTTGAGCACATGGCCTAATGACTGAGTCTTCCTGCCAAGCTTGTGCCCGAGACTCGTAGTCGTAGCATGCTTCACTTCTTTTGTCATTTTGATATTTGACATTCACCTGTAAAATTCTTAAAAACATCTCTCTTATTCTTTAGATTTTGTGTATAGATTGATAAATCTTTCGTCCATTTTTTTTTCACCTATCTTTGCACGCTTGTGAAACCACGCATGCATCGTTACCAGTTTATAATTTAATAAGTACAAACATATTCATTGGGATTACTAGAAATAAAATGGGCTATCCATATGATGTGAATGCATAAATTTACATGCAATGTGTAAAAGTATCTTCAATGGTAAGGAAAAAAGACAAATTCTTAGTACAGAACATAAACGTTTCTTTTTCATCATTGCTCTTATATTAACTTACCAAATCTTTGTCTCTCTTATCTTGTAAATTTGTCATTTTAATTCCATTAGTATTAAATATACATAAAGTCTCTTTACTAAATAAATTGCTAGATATTTTTACACAAAGTTAATAAAACGTTATAAAAATATCTAGCAATACACTAAAAGTAGTATGCATGATAAGATATCTCGATATCATTTCATAAACACTTCATGGACGATGTTAAATTTTATTAATCCAAAGTAATGAGATTTCACTGGCATTTTAACAAAAATGTGGTATTTATATGCAATATTTTGATTTTATTAAATTTCATCTTTAAAGTTTAATGTTGATGAGAACTTGCTTCTAACATGAACAGTAAAAAAGAAAATAAGAATTACTTCCTTGTAACACAATCTCGAGAAATTGTTCTAAGAGAAAAGGATTAAATAAAATGACTTACAAGAAGAAAAATCGCCGAAAACTCTAAACTATGTCCATTATGACTCATTTACCTCAAAGTTTTTTTGGTAAACTTGTACCAATGTGAAACATTTACCCCAAAATTTTTCTTGAAATACCAAAAATCATAAACTTGTATCCACATGACACATTTATCCCAAAATATATGTCACGCAGGTATAAAGTTAGGGTTTTTGCTTTCACAAGAAATAATTTAGGGTAAATATCTTATATGGGTACAAGTTCGGGTTTGTTGGTGTCAAAAAAAGAAAGTTTGAAATAAATGTCACATGGGTATGAGTTTAAAATTTTTGGTGTCACAAAAAAAAGTTTGAAGTAAATGTGTCACAATGAGTATAATTTATTATTATTTTTGTAGCTTTTTCCCACAATGAAATGGGTAGAGAACACAAGGATATATACTTAACCAAATATATGTAAAGTCAAGAGTCCAGTATGGTCTCGGTTTAGATCTAATTGAGGAAAATTACCAATTCAAGCATAAATATTATTGTAGAATACCAATTAAGTCATAAACTTTCTAATTTTGTGAATATTGTCTCAACTCTTTGCACGGAATTCGAATATAGTATTTTCAACCATTTGGCATCGGAAATCATTGATGAGGCAATCCATAAGTTGTTCATAACAGAGTGTCATGCTGGATGGTCAACATTGGCCGGAATAATCTTCGACAGTAGTTAGTTGGAATATTTATATAGAAGTTTAGCTCAAAGGTTTCTTAAATTGAAAAAATTTAGGATTTGATTGACATTCGTACAATAGGCTTCTGATTGTATAGGTGAAGCCAGTTTTCAAATTCAATTTTGTGCTAGCTATCCACTTCCTTCCGCTTCATGGGACAACACATGAGCCAAATCAATTTCACCATATTCGCATAACATACAACCAAAACTCTTGTCTCAACTCTTTGCACGAAATTCAAATATAGTCTTTTCGACCATTTGGCATCGAAATCATTGATGAGGCAATCCATAAGTTGTTCATAATAGACTGTCATGCTGGATGGTCAACATTGGCCGGATGCCACATTAATAATCTTCGACAGTAATTAGTTGGAATATTTATATGGAAGTTTAGCGCAAAGGTTTCTTAAATTGAAAAAATTTAGGAGTTGATTGACATTCGTACAATAGGCTTCTGATTGTATAGGTGAAGCCAGTTTTCAAATTCAATTTTGTGCCGGCTATCCACTTCCTTCCGCTTCATGGGACAACACATGAGCCAAATCAATTTCACCATATTCGCATAACATACAACCAAAACTCTTGTCAGCCCCCTCTATACACGATCGAAGTCTTGGGTCCACGGACATTGCAGCAGATCAAATTCAAATTCATTCAACTTCAACCTTTGGTAAAACTCTAACTTGACATCCACAAATCTCCAAATCGACAAACCTCCTCTTGTTCATCGAAGAAATTTCACCCTCTCTTGCATAATACATGCACCTAATTCATGTCTAAATATTTTCATGAATGATGAAAATACTTTTCGTTCATTTATTTTTATAAGTAATACAAGCAATTATTTTCAAGAAAATATTTTTCAAATCGCTCATTTTTCTCAAAACAAACAGAACTTGGTGCGTTTGTTTGAGTGAAAGTGTTTTCTAGACTTTCATCCATTCAATTTGCCGAAAACGACTTAGTCAGAGGAAAATACTTTCTGGTCAACGAAAAAATTCATTTTAAAAATTAGAAAAGTGAATTCTTTAATATAAAGAAGTGAAACACTTTCTGGAATTGCTTATCTCAAATTTCTTAATATTTTATTCTTTTTATTCTTGTGTTATTTTCCTTCTTGCTCCACCGGTGGCTGGGCCTTAGTGAGGGCCGGCGACCGGCCACATGAGGTTGACCCTCGCAGATGTCCGGTCGAGCTCGAATAATCTTGTCTTGTGTTTATCATCTTAATTTGCATAACGCAGTTTCGATTCCGTGACATGGATCGAGGCCCATAACCAAGGTGCAGCCCAGCAGATGAAGGCCCTAATCTTTTATTAGCCCATTGAAGCAGGGAAAAGAAAATCCTCCGTTGATGGAGCGCCAAAATGGCCTCAATTCAAAAATCTCGTCGGATCGCTGACTCGCTGACTCGCTTCGCCTCCCCAACATGGAGCTCCGGATCGATTCCTGATGCCCACTGAGTCTGGTTCGAGTCCCAGCCACTCGACCCAGTTGTTCCTTGCGCTCGCTGTCCATTGCCGCGACGCCCTTCCGTTTTACGGGGAAAAGCAATGCCGTTGAGTCTCCGCCATGGACGGGGAGGCTAACCTTCCGGTCCGGCCGAGCAACCCGATCCGAAGCACCGGCGCGACGTCCTCGTCTTCTTCCTTGTCTAGTTCTTCCCCGCCGGGATTGCTCCGGCATGTTCAGGCCGCCTTCAAGCGCCACCGCCCACTCGGTAACTGTTTTCACTCTCGTTTTTCTTCTGAATGCCCGTCTCTTTGACACAATAGTTTCTGATGGGTCGAGTTTGAGTCGATTAGGGTTTCGCGCTTGGTAAGTTCGGTGTTGTTATTGAGGGAAGTGGAGGAAGTTAGGTCTTTTTTGGTGGAGTTCCTGAAGTTGCGAGTATTGTGCAGTCAATTTCTAATTGTAGTTGGGCCAAGAGCTCGGGGTAAGTTGATAATTCTCTTGGGGACTTGGTCGCAAATCAAGTGCGCTGCATTTTTAAGTTTAGAGTTTAGTATGTTGTCAGATTTATTGGTTTATGTTGAATCTTCCTGACTTTTTCGGTGTATCGAGCCTCAAATTGATCCTCCAATTCTGATGACTCATCCTTCCCAGTCACCAATCTGCAGGGTGTTGCATCCCAAATTCCAAGAATTTACTGATTTTCATTAATTATTGCACCCCTTTAGAAAGTGTTCTGGTCCGTGCCTTTTCTAAAGCAAAGCATTGAAAGTTTGGCAATTTGGTCAAGGATGCTTGTTGACCATGTCCACCTACATATTCTTTGGTACTGTTATCTGAATCCTATATTTGAGGAGCTTAATTTGTCAAGATGACTTGTTAAGAAGATGAAAATTGTGACATTCTTAGTATCTACATATTTGATTGAGTTCACTTACAGAGTGATCCCTCACAACCAAGTAGCTTTTCATCTAATCTTTATATACCTCAACTCAGACTTTCTCTTGAAATATAATATATTCCGTGTTTGGATTGATTGTAAAGTGTCAGGATGAGAGTATAGGGTTTTCATTTTCTGACTCTATTGGTGTGAGTGAAAATTAATTGAATGTCTTTTGTCATTATGGAATGTGCTAGAGGTCCTTCATTTTTTTTTTTGAAAAATTACTTCTTCTTCAATGTTGCAAAGATTTCATCTTTCTTCTATCTGGTTAGGTTGGAACATATTCTTGTCTTCATCTCATATTCTTTGAAACTCATAGGAGTGATGCGGTCGAATGATTTAAGGCCCCGGCGTACACTGCCTCCTTTACGAGAAGCATCACGTAATTTGGGCCCAGCAGTTGTTCCTACAGTAGATCCCAAGAGGTCACAAGATGCAGTTTCATTTGGTAAAGTTCACACATTAAGAGAATCTGTTCTGCAGACAAAAAACATAGACTCTGTCATGAAAGAAACCCAAGATGACGCAACAATCACACCCCCTTCATTCTCAGGCACCATTACCAAGTCTTTTGATGACAGTTTCAACCCATTTGATGAACGAATACGTCAGCCAACATCTATCATCGATTATAAGGAGAAAGATCCTATGCCTTTGACCCTTGTAGAACCTCAAGTAGACCGTTCAAAGAAAGTCCAGTTTTCAACAGGGGAAAATGTTGCTTCCCAAGGTAACATGTTAATTAGGTTTATCCAGAGGTTTTTCCATAAACTGTCTTGCAATAAACATTTTATAAAGAGTTTCTACATGGCAACCTTAACTTTTTACTGTGAAACATCAGTTTGAGATTTTCCTGGCATTTGTCAATAACTTTGGCAATAGATACAGCAATTCCTTTCAATCTGCAGGGGCCGGTGCTGAAGTGGCCATTGAATTGGGGAATTCATCATCTCATATCAGTCCCCTTGCATTGACAGAAATGGAGTGGAATGCAAGCAATCAATTGGATGCGTCAACTGTTATAAATCAGGAGTTGAAGCATCAGAATCCCCAAATCACAGACTCTGGTAGCAATATAAGATCTGATGTTGGAATTCCTCCTCCACTAGCAAAGAGAACGGCAGTTGTTCAGGATCAGCTACACCATTTCAGAAATTTTCTAAGTCAGCCAACGACTTTATCTTCAGTTGTTGGTCCATCTTGTGCCACCACAACTTCAGTAAATTCAACCTCTGCACCCATGCTGAGTTCGACCACCTACACTGCTTGTCGTAATCTAGAGGAGGTATCTCATTTGGCAGTAGAAGCTCCTGGAGATGCTAATTTCAAACCCGAACCCGAAGCTCAGAAGAATACACATCGTTCTTTTGGAAATACTAGTGGCATAGTAGGTGACCAAGCACCTATTACACTCAAGCTTCTAGCTCCTGCATGGATGGCCCTACAGAGGACAACAAACATGATTTATCCAAAGTGGAACTGGTTGAGGTTGAGAAGCACAGTGGCTTTCAACACGATTCCTCTGCTGAGGATAAGTTAATCCAAGCGAAGGGATCTGCTAGTGCTGTGAGTAATTTGCAATATGGCGTGCCTGTGTCCAAAGATTCATCTCTGGATGCAAAACAGGAGTCTTCTCAACCAGGAAAACGAGAGAAGGCAATAAGTGGAAGAGGTGCATCAGTTCCTCGTAAAAAGAACTATGATCCTGACCTCTTCTTCAAAGTTAATGGCAAGCTATATCAGAGGCTGGGCAAAATAGGTAGTGGAGGAAGCAGTGAGGTCCATAAGGTCATTTCCTCAGATTGTACAATCTATGCACTTAAAAAAATTAAGCTTAAAGGTAGAGATTACGCTACTGCATATGGATTTTGTCAGGAAATTGAATATCTAAACAAATTGAAAGGAAAGAACAACATTATACAGCTGATAGATTTTGAGGTAATTTCACTTCGACGTCCTCTTTTTCGCTCTGTTCTAGCATGATTCCTTCGTCGCTTCCATATGTCAATTGCTTAGAACAGTTCAGAATAATAAATTTTCATAAGCCATGGTCATCAGAATGCCAAACTTAGGTATTCAATGTGTCGAGGCTGGTGCTTTTAGGCCACATAGGATTATAGGAAGATAGTATTGGGAATATAATGTTGGAATTGCTAAGTTCTGTGAAGTGTTATAGCCTGCTTTGAGGAAACAAATTGTTTCCTTTATCCTCTTGCCCCCACCCATCTCCACTTAGTCTTTGCCATAGCTTTGAATTTTCCTATGGAGGTGGAAAGTTGACGAGTTTGATGTGCGAAGGTGGTGTGTTCTTTCGCAGCCGTATTTCATCTCAATAAATGCATTCATATAGCTTGAAAACTATCCTTATCACAGCAAGTAGGGTATTGAGTGAACCATATATCAGCCCATTATGTCTTGGCATAATATAGTCTATTGAATAATAGGGATCGACACTGTAAATTGTCTATGCTGGTCCAGTTCAAAATAAAAATCTCACTATCCGCCGTTGTATTATGACATTTCCTAGGTAATACCTAAGTACTTTTTGTATCGCATGTTCTTTGCCCCAAAGTTCTTCATACTTCTTTGCAACTGAGTTCTGGAAACAAAAGAGTAGGTGTTTTTAGGTTCTAAAAGGAACTTAGACTTTGTAATTTTGAATGTGTTGGGTGCCATTTCCGGTTATGTTCCAATATATCTCATTTTTCCTGCCTAATTCTGTATCGGGCTTTCATATTTTGTCGTCTATTAATTAAGGCATGGCTGATTCCATTGCTTATAATTAGGTGACAGATAAGACCTTGCTCCATGAAGTCATGAGTGGCTCCATGAACAATAAAGATGGGAGAGTGAAGGATGATGGATACATACACATGGTACTTGAATATGGTGAGATTGATTTGGCTCACATGCTTTCCCAAAAGTGGAAGGATTTGGATAGCTCAGAACAAACGATAGATGAGAACTGGCTTCGTTTCTATTGGCAGGTACTCAAATTACTTTGTAATGATTATCATTTTTTAGCTTTTCCTTTTATTAAATAAACTTTGAGACACACTGCCTATTATTATTTCCTCATTATAATCCCATGAAGTACCTCTTATACACTGGCGTACATGTATGTTGTTGGGTATGAGGGAGTCTTAGAATGCCTGGCTAATCCCATTTCTGACAATACTCTGACATACTGCCTCACGGTTTGCAGCTACTACTGGATCTTCTTTTCTGATGTTACCTTTACGATGGAAATCAACATTTTTTTGGAAATTCTATGTGTTCTTGGTTAACTTGAATGCTTTAGCTTATGTTATTCAGTACATTCATGTCAATTACATTCATCTTGTAATGCCACTTCTTGCTTGATGATGAACGAATATGCAGCAATAGCAAGATTAGCAATGATTCTTGCGTAAATTACTTTTCATTCTTTTTCCTTCTTTGCTGGTGCTGTTGATTCTGCCAATTGGCTTGAAGGAAAACTGATATTGTTTCTTTGGATATTCGGTTTAGCAAATCCTGCAAGCTGTCAATACCATTCATGAGGAGCGGATTGTGCATTCTGACTTGAAGCCAGCTAATTTCCTTCTTGTGAAAGGTTCATTGAAACTAATTGATTTTGGTATTGCAAAAGCGATAATGAGTGACACGACCAATATCCAACGAGACTCTCAGGTTATTATTTTAGTTTGCTGTTCTTTGATTTCAGTCCAACTATGAGCTACATCAAATCACATGCATTTCGTTACTGTAGGTAGGTACACTGAGCTATATGTCTCCTGAGGCATTCATGTGCAATGAAAATGATGCAAATGGAAATGTCATCAAATGCGGTCGACCTTCAGATATATGGTCACTTGGCTGTATCCTGTATCAAATGGTGTATGGGAGAACCCCTTTCTCAGAGTACAAGACATTCTGGTCCAAGTTCAAAGTTATAACCAATCCAAATCATGAAATTGCGTATGGGCCGGTTAACAATCCATGGCTTCTCGACCTTACGAAGAAATGTCTTGCATGGGACCGGAATGAGCGGTGGAGGATTCCACAGCTGCTCAACCATCCTTTTCTTGTTCCTCCGGTACCATCCCAGATATCTCCTCATCAAAACCACAGCTACAAACTGCTTCAACTTATTGCTGGAACTTGTACAGATGACAAGAATGCATCAGCTTTATGCTCTCAGCTAAGGCAACTACTTGAGGACCCCATAGCACTCTTGGATTCTCAGTCATTAACATCTCGGAGCCAGCAATGTATGTTGCTCTCCCAAATGTCAAAAATTTGTTTTCAGCTACAGGAACATTTATCTATATCTGAAAGTTAGATGCGGCTGTAGCGTAGAGGCAAAGCTGTAACTCATCCTGTTCCAAAGTTGTGGGCTGCAAGTTCTGTTTAGTGTGATGAGAATGCAATTCCCCACCAAATCTTTTTATCTGTTCAGTTTGTAAATTATGAGATTGTTCTTTGTGGCAATGATGGTCCGGGCTTTAGGGGTGTAAAAGCTGTTCATTTGGGATTATCGGATAGTCTTCTTGCTCTTGAAAGGTGAGCAAGTGTTCATTCGAGTCAGAGGGTTACTTATCTTTGTTTCCGGTTTGACCAAGCTCCATTACCTTAGTTCAGCAAATATGCTTCCAGGGCCTAAGAGTTGGAGTTGAACAGCAAAGTTCTGTTCCACTGGTTTTTTTCATTGTGCGGAAATTGTGTCATATGGATTTGAGCGATTTGACATATATCTATGATAAAGTTTGAAAAGATTTGGTTCTCGGGTTTGTTTTTTTAGCTCTGGTGAAATGAGGTGGACTTGGATCTGTTGTGGCCAGGCACCTCAGACGCGCATGGCGTGTGTTTCGTCTATTATGAAGTTAAAGAAGGTCAAGAATCCAGTACCGCAGCACCTTCGAAATCGGTGAATTGTAAACAACCAAAGTGCTAGCAAGGCGAAAAGACTATATTGGGAGGTGCCAAGAAAAAAACCCTCAAAAATTTCGAATTAAAGTTTATTGTGACGCATTTATTTTTTTTTTCAGTGACAAAAAGTCGCAAACATGTTCCTGTCTGTAAACATAGTAAATAAGCACCATTAAAAATCTATTCTAAAAAAATGACGTCATTCTGACTAAATCTCGACGGAGGATAAATGTGTCGCATAAATACTAATACACACAGTTTGGGATTTTATTTATGATGGTTTTTCCTTTGACCGACCCAGGGAAGGAAAACTAATCAATTTAATGAAAAGATAAGATCCCCGTAAAATTTGGTGCACCTATCTTGTAATCTTAGGCTTAACTAACAACTAACGAGACCATTTGCTCACATCGTTCTCTCCGTCCCGCCAACTGCCGAGCCGAAACCCGTCGCGCCGACGCGATTTTTGATGCTCTCTACCAACTCTCTCCGCAATTTCTCTCTGCACTGCTCTCGCATCTTCATCCATCTCCGGCCTCATATGAAGCCGATTCTCTCTCTCGCTCTATCGATGGCCGCGGAAGGTGCGAGTTCATTTGAATTGTCTCTCTGTCTCCTTCGGTGATCGTCGTAGTCCTAGTTGTTGGTGTGGAGTGTGATCGCATTTCCTGCAGCCTTCATGGGTCTGCAGATTGTGACGTGAGATATCGTCTCTGCTTGCTTCGATTTTTCACGGCTCGTCTGAGGTGGGCTGAGGTCTTTTGTGTTCTGCTCTTGCAATACCGGTCTGCACTTCACCTGTTCGATAAAATGTCTCCGTGGTCTGACGAGGAACCGAACGACTTAATTGAGATAGTTGCTCCGGGAAGGAGGTTCCGCTGTGTGATTTCGTTCTTGTCTGCGAACCAAACATGGCTTACTATTTTGATATTTGTTTGATTGTTTACTGAGGAAACTGAAACGAGAATTCTGTGGTGAATTCTAAATAATCTTGAGGTTTCTTTACCCCGCTTGTGGTTCGGTCTTCTGTTCAAGTTCAAGTCTTCGTTGGTTGGGTTCCGCTATCTTGGAGTTGAGAGGTTATTCATTTTATCCTTCTCAGAAATGGACTCGCAATCTCCCTGCGTTCTAGTTCTATCTGGAAATCGTCTGCAGAAATGGAAATTGCGAAAAGTTTGAAGAGCGGTAATACTCTCAAGCTCCCTGACAACAGCGAAGTTAGAATCTTCGTTCATCCAGAAATTCCAAGGCCACCAAGTGAAGAGTCTTTCCAAATTGATTTGTTTCTGAAGTCCCTTCTGACAAATCAGTTTGGTAGGCTTTTCATTTGGTCTCCACGCTTGCCATCAACTCACGACATCGTTTCGCAGTAAGCATCGAGTTAGTGATTTTCTTGTAGGACCAGTTTTTTGGAAGTTCAACCATGTTCTCTTTCTTTACAGCAACTTTTGCGAACTTCCTATTGGCGCAGTCTGTGCTACTGACATTCAATCGAAAGGACGAGGTTGGAAGTCCAACCATTAACTCCATACATGGAGCTTTAGCATCGGTTCTTTGGATCTTATATGTTTAAATTTGTAGGAAGGTCAAAGAATGTTTGGGAATCTCCAATTGGTTGCCTCCTATTCTCTTTTACGATTCAGATGGATGACGGGAAAATCGTGCCTCTTCTGCAGTATGTAATTTCACTGGCTATTACTGAGGCTATAAAGGAGATATGTGACAAAAATGTAAGCACGGAAAGATCCTCTTCCTTGTTTATTCTGTCTACTTCACTATCTAAGAGTGAGCCGAAGAAGAATAATTAACAAATATTTTAATTTTATCTAGTCTGTCTGAGATCACAAGTTCTTCATGATATAAGGAAGAAAATTTTATCGATATTTATGCAAATTTTGTACTCTGCATATAATACTTCTTAGTATGTCCATTTTGGCTCGCATGTGCTATTGCTACAATGGTTGATACATTTACATACATTCATTTTGCTTCAGGGGCTTCCCTACCTTGATGTTAGAATAAAATGGCCCAATGATCTTTACCTAAATGGCCTTAAAGTTGGCGGCATTCTGTGCACATCAACTTATAAGTCAAAGAAGTTCAATGTTAGTGCCGGTAAAACAGACTCATCTTTGGACAAAGTGTATGATCCCATATGCTTTTATTGAAAGCCTTGTAGCTAATTGAAAAGTATAACTTTTGCTGTTTTCCTTAAGTTATTCTCTGTGATACTAAGAACTGTTCTGTGACTCATCTGCACTTGGACATTGATCATCACCTGTTTGTGCAGGTATTGGCTTGAATGTTGATAATGAGAAACCAACTGTATGCTTGAATGCAGTCTTGCGAGAATTGTCAATTGCTTCTTACAAATTACAAGGGAGGATATCCTTGCAGCTTTTTTCAATAAATTTGAGAATTTGTACAATCTATTTATACATCAAGGTAACTCAATATCCTCATTGTGAATTTCTTTTCTCTTTGAAGTTTGTTTCATTCCAATAATCGATGTTTGCTTTTCACTTTTCTCATACTTTGTTCCTAACGCAATTCATCTTCAGGACTTCCTTTCATGTGCTTTAGGATCGATATTTGGATAGTGAGAAACAAACTGCTTGCTTTCCCATGGAGTGCACTAATAATAAAAATCTAACCTTGATCAGTGGATAATGTACTAAGTAAATTTTTTTATCTTTAACCTTTTGTTACTTGTCTAGAAAAGGTGAAAAAGCTTCTGATTTAAATGCATGGGAATGAGTGAGTCCTTTTTGTTTACTAAGCAAGGGTACCTTTTTCTAGCATGGTAGTCAGTCTGATATGTAACCCTTCCCTAGGGTAAGAGTGTCTGGTCAACTATGGTGCATATGCTGAATGAAGTTAGCAAAGAATGCTCAACTGAGTCGCTTTCTTCACTTCTTTTTAGTGTTGATATAGGCTCTGCTACTGCATTTTTGCATCTTGAATAGAAAACAAACAGGCGGGAGTCTCTATTTTATACATTCCATTTGCTGCTTTTAATTTGCCAACTTGTCAATAATGTCGTTTTCTGTAAATGCTAAAATGACGTGAATTGTAATGAAGCGTCTTTTATGACAAAATTGCTACTCCAAGAAGAGAGAGAGAGAGAGAGAGAGAGAGAGAGAGAGGAGAGGGATATTGGATCTGTGCTACATGCTGTGGACTGTTATCCTTGGTTTGTTACTAAATTTCAAAGCCCTAACTGCTATCTACTGGGTACATTGTCCTCTTTCTATGATCTGTTTCTACTGATTTAACATCACAAAATGGACAGTGCTTTTGTTGACTACAATGGCCTTTTGAGCAGCATATAGTATTCTGTGCACTATAATTGTTGTCTAAAGGATTGTATTGAAGTTCTTGTGCATTGAGTTGTGCAGGATTTCAAGCTCTAGAGGAGCTGTATTATAAGACATGGTTACACAGGTAATGCAAATATGCAAATTTCACTTGTTTGTAGCCGAACCCCAACTGGTTTGGGATAAAGGTGATGTTGATGTTGATGTTGATGTTGATGGTTATGGCTAGTGTTGTCTTCCACGATATATGAAAGTTGTGTGTAGAAACCGAAACATTTCTATGAGCTGCACATGTTTATGACAATCAGTGTAGAATAGCCTCATTTCCTACTTAGATTCTGTAAGAGAGGTGTACGATTCAACAAACTGTCTAACATGTTTTAAGACATCTGGGGGAAGTTTTTTAAAGAATTCTGGAGGTGGGTTATTGTTTTAAAATCATTGTTTTGGTTTTCCATTTGGTTTATGTGATGGATGCCTTGAGTTGGGAGAGGCTTCCGAAAAGACTTTTGACATGGAATTCTCCAATGAGATTGAGGAGAGTCTTTGCAGACACTTTTCATGAAATGTTCAACTTTCAAGGTACTATTGATATTTGTTGCGATAGGTAAAAAGCTTTTGTGTTTTTGGAAATAAAAAACTCTAACCACAAGATGGACTGACCTATTTATAAAGCTTAGGAAAAGATTGTATATAAAACCATTTCCTATTCAAAAATGTTATTCTACTAGGGCTCACTTCACCCACTACTAGTGTGTGTAAGCATAGTAAACGACTCTTAAATTGTTCCGTTGAAACTTGGTGGACAATTCACTAATTTTGAACTTAATCTTCACAGAACGCCACGCAAGAATTAGGGACTGTTTAGAGCTTTTAATGAGCATTTCTTTAAGATTAGAAAGAAGCAAATGAGAACTACCACAACCAAAAAAAACAAAAATGACAACTACAATTTGTTGATTAAACTTGATTTTTTTTCAACTGAGAAGAGTGGCTTGTAATGGGCAGGATGATGCATCAAAGTGCTTGTACTTTTCAAACTTAGTTACCACATCAAGCTGTTTAATCTGATATATCACCTGCTCAGGCGAAAATAAACGAATACTGGCTAAAGAAATCAGAAACAAAACTTCGCTATGAAAAAAATTCAGTCAGGAAAAAACCTTCCCCATCATTTGATCGTTCGCAACTCTTTCTCCTGACCTCTCCGTATCTTCTGCTGTCAACAGAACCCAGTTGCTTCTCTAAGCTTTGCTTTTCAAGCTTCCTTTGCTGACTCGTTTATAAAATAATGGAAGGACTGCTTTAGCAGTATCAAATTGCTAGTCGAACAACATTAACAGAGACAGAACTGAGTGCCTGTCTCATGTATCAGGTGTCCGTACTTTCTAATTGCTTTGACAAGAATTTAATGATTTACTTTTTTTTTACACTCTCTTTTTGCTTGAATTGCATTGGTGTGAATCTCCTTTTCATATACTGATTACTTTTTTCCCGATTGGTTTGGGTAAGATAACGAAGAAAACAACGCCTATTTCTTGCTGAAATGATCATTGGTGTTGGTATTCATAGTGTGTGGACTGAGTCTAGCAAGAGCATGCGCGTAAAGCGGGTTAAATTTTGAAAGAGTACACTGAAAAGAAACAAGAATGTGCATCATGGAGTAGCACATCAGTAGGCCAGTTTATGACATGTAGCATGTGTTGATTAATGTGATGAGAACACAAATTTATGTGAAGTTGGAGCCTTCCATGCTGCGTGTCAGCACTTATCCTATCATGTAAATAGTGTTCTATGTTTCCTTTTAATTTTATGCACTTCCTTGTGACCTGTAGTGGTCAGAGTAGTAATAGTACAGGAGAAGACGAGGAGAGGTGGTGGAAAATGTTGTTAGTATACGGTAGACAAGGAAGGCAAGAATTGAGTAGTTTGACATAATCTTGGCATTTTAAGCAATGAGCACACAGATCTAGATATTTGTGCACAAGGTCATTAATGGATTGCATGTCAAAGGATCTTATGTTTTAATGTGGTTCATTTTGTAGTATTGGAGAAATTCGTTCATTTTTATAGCGTCTTGTATAGGTTGGCTATAAATGGACTAAGTGTTGACAAAGGATGTATTATATATCTACATTCTAAAGAGACGTGTGATACCGCGGCGTAGTGAACCATCTACTCACTCAAACGGTGATATCCTTTGATAAAATTGAGGGAACTCCATCAGGGTAACATTTGGAGTTGGTGAAACAACAGATGTGTGAGCTCATCCTGATGGCAATGGTATCATTAAGCTGTATGCCTTTCTTATTTTTGTTTATGAAAGTGCATATGTGCATGTCGGTGTATAGAGATTACAAAAAAATTTTGATGACTGATGAGTCGCTTCAATGGTTGCATGGGAGTCAAGGTGTGCATGAAGTGAGCATGAAGTGAGAATCTATGTTTCAGAATCTATGAGATCAAACACCTCCAGAAAGGACTGAATGCATTATTGCTTACTGCCTTGGTCTTGTCATGGGTTTCCAAATTTTATATACTCTGCGATGTTCTACCTGCATTTGGCTCATTGAGATCACAACCAAAATCCTGTTTTGCTCTGTTTCTCCATTCAAGCACCCAGCTAATAATAATACGCAGGATTATCATGCATCGTCTGATTTGATAATTCATTACTCAAATGCACAATTTAGAAGAAATTCAGTTAGAAATTACTTGACGCTTACTACTTCAAGCTATTTCGCATTAAAACTTTAATTTTCTAACCACGACCTGCCCACAATCCATCTATAGTGTCTGCATCTTACTCCTCATCTTCATTCTATCCTAAATATTATCTACTTACTAAAAAAATCCTACCCAACAAAACACAACACTTCACATTTCCCATACCCACACTCATTCAAATTAAAAACAATCATTACCAACTCTTTCTTCTTTTTCTCTCTAATCTTCCTACTCTCCCTTTTTTAGAATCAAATAAAAAAACT